>CM076576.1:845241104-845535512 GCA_034641835.2 Pinus albicaulis
AAAGCATTGTTCCCTACGGCCTTGGTGATGGTGTACGACCCGTATCGGAGCGGGCGAAGCTTGTGGTGAGGTCCAGTGAGGCGCTCCTTCTGCAAATGCAGCCATACTTTGTCGCCCACCTGGAAGTTGTGTGGCACCCGGTGTTGATCATGGCGCTGCTTGTACTTCGCATTGGCTATGTCCAATATATCATGAACCTGTTGGCGGATGTGTTGAATGCACTCGATGAAGCTACTTGCTTTGTCAACTTCAGACTGGACGTGCGCTGAATCGGCCTGAGCAGCTGCAAATGGCATGGCTACGTCAATGGGACATAGTGGCTGGAATCCCAAGCCCACCTAAAAGGGGCTATGGCCAATTGAACTGTGGAGAGCCCGGTTATAACTATGTTGTACATAAGGGAGGCTCTCGTCCCATGTGCGTGGATGCTTTGAATTGTACATGCGCAGAATGTGTACAATCATTCTATTGACGACCTCTGTCTGGCCATCTGTTTGGGGATGGAAAGCTGTGGACTTGGTGAGCTTTGTGTCCATCATTGACCAGAGGCTGGACCAAAATGTGCTGAGGAACCTTCTATCTCGATCTGATATGATAGACTGTGGGATCCCAAAGTGCACCCATACTCATTCAAAGAAGAGTTTAGCAGTAGCTTCTGCTGTGATATTCTTCTTACAGGCCGCCATAATGGCCATCTTCGAGAATCTGTCAACGACCATGAAAACACAGTCATTTCCATTCTTAGTAGAAGGCAGGCCCGACATGTAATCCATGGAGATGGATTCCCAAGGTCGACTAGGGGTAGGCAGCGGAGTATATAGGCCTTGCTTCTTGATGGTTGGTTTGGCAATGGCACAAGCAGTGTAGGACCTGATGTGCTTCTCGACATCCTTTCGAAGTTTCGGCCAATAGAAATACTTTTGTAGTATTGCTACTATTTTCTCGACCCCGAAATGCCCAGCGACTCGACTGTAGTGTGCTTCCCATATCATCTTGGCACGCTTGCTTGAAGGAACACAAAGGTGTCCCAAGTGACATAAAAGTGCATCTTGGAGGTGAAAATTTGGAACTTGCGTGCCCCCCAAGAGTGCCTTGTAAGTGTGGCCGAATTCTGGGTCACTCTCATGGAGAAGCGGCCAATCAGAAGTCTCGTGCCCACAAGAGTTGAGCACGGTGGTGAGCGCCACGATCGGTGGTCGGCTGAGGCAGTCTGCAACATTATTGGTGCTACCCTTCTTGTACTTGATGTTCAAATGAAACTGTTGCGGATATGTGGACCACTTCTGATGGCGATCATTCTGCAACTTCCCTTGTGTCTGTATGAACTGCAGGGGCCGGTGGTCTGTGTGGATGATTGTTTCCTTCCCCAAAATGTAATGCTTCCATTGTCGACGGGCTTGCACAATGGAATACATTTCTTTGTCATAGGTGGGATACTTGCGAACTGTCTCAGACAATGTCTCACTGTGATATGCCACTGGATGTCCCTGTTGAGTAAGAACTGCCCCAATAGCATAGTCGGAGGCATCTGTCTCGATCTCAAATGGCTGTTGCAAGTCTGGTAATGTGAGCACTGGGGCAGAACAGAGGCGATTTTTCAATTCTGTGAACGCCTTCTGTTGAGGTTCTGACCAAAAAAAATTTGCTCTTGCTCCTCCCTTGGTGACTTGACTCAAGGGCCAAGTGATATGAGAGAATCCCAACACGAACCTCCGATAGAAATTAGCAAGACCCAGAAAGCTGCGAAGCTCTGTTATAGTGGTTGGGGCTGGCCAATCCCGAATGACTTGGATCTTGGCTGGATCCACATGCACCCCTCTTTCATCAATAATGTATCCCAGATATTGAACCTGGGTCATGCCAAAAGTGCACTTCCCCAAATTGGCACACAACTTGTGTTGCCGCAGTGTTTGGAGGACTTGTCGGATGTGGTGAAGGTGCTCTTCCCAAGTCTGGCTGAAGATCAGAATATCATCCAAGTACACCACTACAAATGAGTTGGTAAATGGCCGCAAGATGTCATCCATCATCCTCATGAAGGTGGCGGGAGCATTCGTCAACCCGAAAGGCATGACCAGCCATTCGAAAAGGCCTTCCTTGGCTTTGAAGGCAGTCTTCCACACATCAGAGGGTTCAATCGGTACCTGGTGATACCTCGACTTCAAGTCAATCTTGCTGAAATATTTTTCACCTTTGAGTTGGTCCGGAAGGTCATCAATCCTTGGGATCGGGTACCTATTCCAGACAGTGATCTTGTTCAGCGCCCGATAGTAAATACAGAGTCTCCACGTCCCATCCTTCTTCTGTACCAACACGATTGGGCTCCCACAGGGCGATGAACTTGGTACGATGCAAAGATGAAAAAATCGCGATATTATCGCGATAATTTGAAATTATCGCGATTTTTTCAACCAAACGATAATATCGGCGATAATTTGAAACGATAATTTGAAATTATCGTTATCGCGATATTATCGCGATAATTTCGAAATAATCGCGATTCGAACTGAATTTATCGTGGGTGCCTCCAACAGCGCGGTTATATGCCGATTTTTGGGTTTTTTTTTTTCATTTTTACTTTGACAGCGTGGGTTATGAGAGCCAAGGAGGGAAGGAGGTGATTTACAAGCCCAAGATTGGACAAAAGTGAAGAATTTCTTGCAAGCCAAGCGAACAAAAATCGAATTTGGACCAAGTGTCTCCGGCAAAACGTTTTTCCAGGTATGGGCATCAAATTTGACCCATTTTTTTTGTTTTTTTCTTGTTCTTCCATGGGTTTCTATTACCCATGTATTTTTCATCATTTGTGATTGCATTTGGTTGTGTTTTTTTTTTTGTTTTTGTTTTATTGAGAGGAGAGGGTTTATTTTGGTCAAAAATGCAAAAAATTGTTTGTTAAATTTTGTTTTTTATATTTCTTCTTGTGCTCTTAGGTTCTTCCCATTATTTTTGCTTGTGTTTCAACATGTATTTTTTCCTATTATTATTGCATTCAGTTGAGGGTTTTTTTTTGTGAAAAAAATCAAAATGTTGCATGTAAAATTGTAATTTTTTTATTTTATTTTTTAACTGGCAATTTTCTTGTGCCCTAGGTTCAAATTTCAACATTCAAAGTTCAAAGTTTCCAACATGCCAAGGAAATTAGATCCTTTCTGGGAATTTGGTGAACCTGATGGGGGGTTTGACCGATTAAACTTGACTTGCAAATTATGTGGTCAACACATGGGAGGGGGGGTATACAGGTTGAAATACCACCTGGCACAAATTCCTGGGCATGAAGTAGGCCCTTGCAATAAAACCAATCCAGAAATAATCAGAAGAGCCATGAACTCATTGGAAGAAATGGAAGCCGCTAAAGTCAGCAAAGCAGCTCTGAAGAGCCAAATATCAGGGTTTGGAGTTGAGCGTGAGAGTGGTAGTGGCTCTTCAGCATCAGCCTCTTCTACAGGCAGCCCCGCAGTTGCCTCCTCATTTTTTGTTCCTAGAAGCACTCCCGGGGCACAACCATCTATCTCCTCCCTTATTAAAAAAAAGGAGAAGGAAGAAGCTGATAAGTTTTTGGGAAAACTGTTTCTTTGGAGTGATATTCCTTTCAATGTTGCCAGGAACAATCCATTTTATCAGGCTGCGATTGATGCTATCGTTGTTGTTGGCCCAGGATACAAAGCCCCTACATATCATGACCTTAAAGGGCGCATTCTGCAAAATGAGAAAGTTGACTGCACCAAGAGATTGGAAGACTTAAGGGCATCATGGGAAGTCACAGGATGCACTGTGATGTCAGATGGTTGGACTGATCAAAGGGGTAGGACCCTTCTTAACTTCTTGGTCAGTTGTCCCAAGGGGACAATGTTTATAAAATCTGGTGATGCATCTGCACATGTCAAAGATGCAAGATTATTATGTGATTTATTAGATGTGTTCATTATGGAGGTTGGGCCCCAAAATGTTGTCCAAATCATAACGGACAACGCTGCAAACTATGTTTTAGCTGGCAAGATGCTTATGGAGAGGTATCCGAGCATATTTTGGACACCTTGTGCTGCACATTGCCTTGATTTGATGTTGGAGGACATCAGAAAGCTTGATTTTGTCAAAGATATTGTAGAATCATCAAAGAGAATCACAAAATTTATATATAACCATGGATATGTGCTTCATTTGATGAGGACATTCACCAACAAGAAGGAGTTGGTGCGGCCTGCTATTACACGATTTGCCACTACTTTCATCTCTCTTCAATCCCTCTTGAATTCTAAGTGGGATTTGAAGAGAATGTTTCTTTCAGATGAGTGGCGTGCTTTGACTATCAGCCGCAAATCAAAGGGACAGGCCATCTACAGGTTGGTGTCATATCAGGAAGATTTCTGGGTTGGAGTGGAAGAGGTGTGCAGCATTAGTGAACCTTTGGTAAAGGTTCTTAGATTGGTGGATGGAGAGAAGCCCGCAATGGGCTACTTGTATGAGGCCATGGATAGGGCCAAAGAAGCTGGCTATTATGATGATAAGGGTGATGATGGGTTTCAGAGACAACTTCTTTTATGGGAAGTGATTGATGATCGATGGAACAACACACTCCATCGTCCCATTCATGCTGCAGGGCTCTTCCTGAACCCCGCATTTGCTTATTCATGTGGTTTTGTATTTGATGCGAGGTCATGGATGGCTTTTTCACTTGTGTTCAGAAGATGGTGCCAAGTCCATCAGAACGTGCAGAGATATCCAAAGAGATGGAGGTATACAGAATGGCAGGTGGCACCTTGAGCTTCGACATGGCTGTCCAGGATAGGACTGCTAAAATGCCAAGTAAGATTTTCATTATTTTAAAAATTTTCTTATGTTTGTAACTTTATAAATTATAAGTTTATCTTATTTGTTGTAACTTGTAACTTGTAGATGCATGGTGGAGGAGCTACGGTGGCAGAATACCAAAACTCCAAAAACTTGCCATTAGAATACTCAGCCAAACATGTAGCGCTTCAGGATGCGAGCGCAACTGGAGTGTATTTGAAAAAATACACACCAAAAGGCGCAACAGGTAAAACACTTAACATATTCAAATTTCGAACTGATTTTTTGAATTCATTAAATATTTTTTTTAAATATTTAATTTATTAATTTATGACCCTTGTATAGGTTGGAGGGTCAGCGGCTCAATGACATGGTTTACGTCTACTACAATCTTAGATTGTGGGTGAGACAACTTGAGAGGACCCCTGATATGGAGGCCATCTCTTTAGATGCGATTGACACCACTACTGAATGGAGGGTTGAGGCTGAGAGGCCTGTCATGGAGTCAGCCCCTGATTGGATAGAGGAGGAGGTAGTGGAGGGGGAGGACGAGGAGGAGGACGAGGAGGAGCAGCAGGAGGAGGAGGAGCAGGAGGAGGAGGTGACACCACCTACCACTACTATCGGTAGAGGACGTGGTCGGCCTCCTTTAGCTCCTAGTGGTTTAGGTTCCCGTTCCGGTTCTGGTGCTTCATTTTTTTCTTCTAGAGCACGACAGAGCCCATTGCCAGTCCCGCCAGCGTCTTCATCTAGAGAGAAAGGCAAAGCTGTTGTATTTTCTCGCAAGAGGGGTAGAGGAAATCAATAGTATAGGACCATAGGTTATATGGTCACTGGTGCATTGACATTCCTTTGTATATGACTGTTGACATTATGACTCATGATATGAGATACATTATTATATTTTTTGTTGATATTTTGAGGCTGAGTTGACTCTTGAGACTCGGGACTTAGTATTCAGGACAGGATTCAGTTTTATGTGTGATGTAGCACTAGACATGATATTACACATCTTATATATTAGTTTTTTTTTTCATATTTATGTGTCAATGCATTTATTTTATGTTGTAGATGCTTTAGATATTAAAAAAATTGAAAAAAAATGAATATTTTTGTATGTGCCGATTTTTTCCCGATAATTACGATTTTTTTTCTATTTTTTCCCCTCGCCAGAGTAATATCCGGGTAACGATTTTTTCATCTTCGATCTTTGGTCTGATGTGACCTTTTTACGCAACAGCCTCACAGATACGTAGCTTGATTTCATCATTTTCCCGAACGGAGCGCCGATGGGCGGTCCATTGGGTAGTGGCGCACTTGGGGTTAGATCAATCGGGTGCTTGACCTGACAGTGCAGAGGAACCCCTGTGGGTGAGGTGAAGATGTCCCCGTACTCCTCCACAACCTTATCCATCTGTTGTTGTCGTGCAGAGGAGCCCTATCTGGAGGTCGTGGCCACAGTCTTCTTCTTGCCCTGGGGGCGGATCATCAGGAAAACGAATTTCCTGGTTTGGGAAATGAGCTTACTACATTGTTTTGCGGTAACCAAAGAGATAGTCGTAGGAGGTGGTACCTCTGGTATCCTGTACAACTTATTTCCCAAAGTAATAATAACAGCACGAGGTCGAGACTCATACACAGCATGACGCTCCCACAAGTATGGTTGTCCTAATAATACATCAGAAACATCAATAGGAGCAACGTCACATAATACCTCATCCGTGAAGGGCTTGATGCTATAGGGAAGGCGGCACTGCTGGCTGACGCGGAGATCTCGTCCTTGGTGAAGCCACACGATGGTGTATGGATGTGGGTGAGCTGTGGTCGGCAAGCCCAACCGCTTCACGGCGTCTGCTGAAATGAGGTTCTTTTGGCTCCCATTGTCGACGATGAACTGTACAGGGGAGCCCTTTACCCACATCTGGGAGTGGAAGAGACGTTCCTCCTCCTCTGGATCTTCCGGTTCCTCCTTCTGGACCTTTGTAGTGGCAACGGTGGCGTTGGGCTCCGCATCAATAATCTGTTTCCCTTTTTCATTCCCCTTTTCAGGTTCTGATTCGGAGTCGGATTATGCATCTGACTCAGAAGCCCTCATCTCGGCCACTAGCGACTGCTTGGCCCGACACTCACTTGTGTTGTGAGTGGAGCTCTTATGGAACTCACACCACTTTCCCGTGTCCTTCTTTGGCTTTGCGGTGCTGTTCTTTTCTTGTGGCTTCGATGAGTTGTCTTTAGCCGCCATGCCTTAGCTCTGTCCTTTGTTCTGCGGTTTGGAAGCACCTTTCCCTTGCTTTTGATTCGCAAATCCAAAGTCTCGCTTCTTCTGCTTGAATTTCTGCTCAATCTTGGCAGCATACCGGTATGTCGTACCAAGCGAGGAGATGTCGAGGAACTCCATTTCCTCCTGAATGTATCTGTGCAGACAGTTGCGATACTTTAGCACGCCCTTTACCCACATTTGGGAGTGGAAGAGACGTTCCTCCTCCTCTGGATCTTCCGATTCCTCCTTCTGGACCTTTGTAGTGGCAACAGTGGCGTTGGGCTCCGCATCAATAATTTGTTTCCCTTTTTCATTCCCCTTTTCAGGTTCTGATTCGGAGTCGGAGCATGCATCTGACTCAGAAGCCCTCATCTCGGCCACTAGCGACTGCTTGGCCCGACACTCACTTGTGTTGTGAGTGGAGCTCTTATGGAACTCACACCACTTTCCCGTGTCCTTCTTTGGCTTTGCGGTGTTGTTCTTTTCCTGTGGCTTTGACGGGTTGTCTTTAGCCACCATGCCTTGGCTCTGTCCTTTGTTCTGCGGTTTGGAATCACCTTTCCCTTGCTTTTTATTCGCAGATCCAAAGTCTCGCTTCTTCTGTTTGAAAATTCAATCTTGGCGACATGCGGAGTATGTCGTGGCGGTGTACGTAGACAGTTGCGATACTTTAGCACCAAATGTTTCTCTGAATCTTTGATACCCAACTTTGTGCGCAGGGTATGGAACAGATTCGTCAGCTCATGCACATCTTGATCCCTTTGTTGTCGCAGCGTGGTCCATTGTATGTACTTGTCCTCATAGCTCCCCATGGGATAGTACTGTTCCTTGACGGCGTCTCGGAAAGAATTCCAAGTTGGTACGACCGAGAATAGAGAGGGTTCTGTCTGGTCCTTGTTCTCACAGTAGGTTTCCCACCAGTCCTTAACATGGGGGGTAGCTTTGAGGAGTGCAAAAAAAATCTTCTCCCGGTCTGAAAAGTCATGAACAGAGAAATATCCTTCTAATAGATTCAACCATCTATCTACGACATCTGCATCTATTTGACCCTCAAATATGGGAATGTCAAAATTTACTTGTACCTTAAAAGGAGTCACCACTTCAGAGTGGCTACTAGATGCAGATGCGCCGCCGATGCGCAGCCGTTGAAGGATCTGAGCAAAGTTATCCATCATCACGTTCCTTTGTTTTTCGAGGGCCTCCTCGAGCAATATTTTGATAGGATCTCCTGCTCCCTCATCTTTCTTTTTTTCCCCCATGGGCGTCCGTCGAGGTTTGCGAGGCTGATCTTGCAAAGGTTCCACCAGATCAAGCCCTAGCTCCTTATACCCCGACCTCGTTGGGGACATGCAAAGAAGGATCGAGAAAAAGCAGACCGCTCTGATACCACTGATCCGGATTTATGCAGGAACGCAACAGAATAAACACATAACCATAAATACAGAGATGCAACGGAAATAACACTTCATTTCATTAATATCAAAGAACTGAAATTTGCTTACAGACAGAATGGAAATAAAACTAGCTAGGGCGCTGGTAGCTATCTCTGAGAAGAGATATGGCGGCTACAGGCCTCTGAACTGAGTTACAATGAGGCTCGAGGGCCTATTTATTATTGAGAAAAAATGGAGAATCCTAAACATCCAAAAACCTAACCCTAGGAGATGAAGCGCCAAAACTATGGGCCCCGTTTGGGTAAATTGGTGTTTCAACTTCCGAGGGACGTAACTTTGGCATACTATCTCCGTTTGACGCACATGATACATCATTAGAAAGCTCTATCCGAGGACTACAACTGTCGGGATGAATTGGATGATCCAATTCGCTGGTAAAACGATACCCAAAAAACGTCGTTTAGGGCCTCAAAACGGCTCCGGAAGTTCAGGACCCGAAAAACTGCTAAAAATAGTAAGTTATGCCGAAACTGAAAAACTGAAAGAGACAATGGTGGGGGCCCAAGTGGAATAGGCAGGTGGCCACCAATATCCACCTGGATCACAACTATGCCCAAAGGGACAACATCTATGATAAGGGAAATAGAATTTGTGCAATGATGGAATAACAAGCTATCCAAAACATAATGAAATTTGTATATAAAGGAGCAGCAAGTATGATAAAATGGACAAGATTTACTATAATCAGAAATCCCTCTTCCCTTGTTTTACTATGATCAAAATTAAAAGAGAAAAACTAACAAAATTCCACAGAAAAATATATATATTATGTAGAATGTGAAAATATATCTCTTTTGAAATTTTTGTTAAACACACGCATGGTAAACACAAAACAATAGGAAAATAGGCATGAGTTGCTATTATCATTAACATGATATATATTTATAATATAATGATGTGACCCTTATATTCTACATTCCAAGGTCACCCTAACTCCTTTTGTCCATTTGGCTTCTGTTAGTCATCAATATTTTTTACTTGTTAGCGATGACTAGTTGTAACAGCCTAGTTTTCCAACAGCTGATCTAAAATTTGTCAAATTTTCCAGCTGGGAAAACACCCATAAAATTTTTTTCCCACCTACCTTCCAGTCCGCCCATGACGAGATGAAACCCCATTATCAAATCCTACATAGCCTCAGCCATACCAGTCTGCCCATCAGCTCTAAAGAAACAATCCAAATCTGTTCAAAAGACCCCCTAAGTCAGGAAGTGGCGCTTTAAGACATTTCACCCTTGGCAACCATCAAAGAGCCAAAAAACCTCCATCTGCTATAGACCAGTCACAATAGACTTCCTACTCTGCTAATGAAGTTAGTCACAGCCCTAAGTCGTGCCACTTATACACCCTTAAGTCTCAGCAATACATAGGCCATAATCTCAAGCTGATTTTAGGTGTTTTACTTTGTTTGATGGATTTTACAAGGACAAGAAACGTGTCAGCATCTCAGAAGAAAATTCTTGGCTCCACATGAGAAGACAAATGCTTCTAAATGTGATCATAAGCCTGAGTTGCATCTACAAGGCAAAGAGTTACTCATCAAACTCTGGCAACATCATTCAGCCTAAAAGGACAACGGAAGAAAAAGCAACACTGTCAAAAGGCTGTTGACAAGTCATGGCTAAAACCCCCTTCATTTATAAGCAGAGGGTTAAGGCACCTCCTTCATCTATAAGCAGAGGGCGATGGCCAAAGTTTGACTCGAGGAACTGCAACTGACTGTAAGACAAATTTTTTTTAATGAACAGTGAGACAGTGACACAGATTTTCTGAAGCAAAGTAATGATTGCAGGCAGAAGCTTATCAAACAATCTTCAAACAATTCACCAAGTAAAGGGCCTCCTTCATTCACAAGCAGAGGGCCAGGGCATTGACAATTTTCAAAGTTTTATTGATCAAAGATGAAGTGGTAAGAGACCAAAAAGAGAAATTAGGGGTACCACTACAATCAAAAGGTCAAGCTTAACTCTTAAGCAGGTTTCCTCTCAAAGGACAGTCTACAGCTCCAACAAAATAATTTTTGAACAATGGTGATAAGATGAGTCATTGCACAGGTGAGAGGACATAATAGTGATTATGTTTCAAAGTACTGGTCTGCTCCACTCATGAAAAAGGTGTCTTTCAAATAGTCTTATCATGGTTAACAAAGAAAATCTGAGCTCAGTTCCCCAAAAGGTACCATAGCTGATATACAGGTTCATAAAGTACAAAAGGACTTTTGGTATACTTTCTGATTCTGAAGAGGATTGCAAAACAGATATTGACATGTTCATTATAAAGAGGTCAAAGGGACCATATCAGTGAAATTTGAGTAAGAGAGAAGTGACTAAAGAGATCTCCTCTTGAAATGGATTAAGATAGAAGGTCCTGAGCAAATGCAACTGCACTTTTCATCCAGAGTCAAAGAATGAGTTCACTAGACACCTAGCAGTCAAATCATCCTCACAATAAGGCTTTATCACCTTTGAAGCATCCATAGCAAACAATATCAATTTAAAGTTCAAAGGGTAAATCTGTTTCCCTGCAAAACGGCAAAAGGCTTCATAACTCATTGGTGTATCATTGGGAAAATGTTACATTGTGAAAAGGGCATTAACAGTAAACAGTGGCAGAGCTTCTCCTTTAAAAATCATTGTGAAAGCTCAGGCCAACGTAACTAGGTCTCACCCATGATTAAGAAGGAATCATCAATTAAATACATGCAGCTATAGGCACGAGATAACTTTGACCTCATTTTCCTTCTAAGAAAGCAGCAGAAATCACTTTTCAAATGTATAAGGCACAGAGAACAAGGTTTGACCTTTTGGAAAGTTTTTTATAAAGTAAAGAGGTTAATTCCTATTTCGAGCTCTTTTAATATACGCACATTCTTTTCCTATAGTTAAAAACTCTTGGGTATTCAAAAGGAAAACCAAGGCTGTTTCAAAGAGCGAAAGGTTTAAAAACCCTCACAAGTCCAAACCAAGGGATTTTTTTATTGTTTTCATTTCAAAATACACAAGACCGTTGCAAATTCGTTGAGCAAAGCATCCTTTTGTAGTTCACAAGGCCAGAGACAGAGTTTTCAAACCGGTTTGCAGAGTTTTGAACGTGTTTAAACCGCGCGGCGCTCCTGTGCAACCGCGCGGCGCTCCTCTACACATAATTTGCAAAGGGAAACAAAGGCGCGTGACGCACCTATAGCAGCGCGTGGCGCTCCTGTAGCCGCGGGTCACAAGGGCCCGACAAAGCAGCCCGACCATGTTTGCGCGACGTTATTCACTGCAAAAGTGCCACACACAATTGTGATGTTTCTAAAGCCTCCAAACCACGTGTGAAAACTTCTCAAGCTGCTAAAGAAGCCTTTCATCGAGTTTTAGAGGTATTTCTATAGGCCTCCCTCGGTTTTTCAAATTTGCTAGGTGATGTGAAAGGGTAAAAAACCACAGTTTGAATTATATGTAAAAAAAAGTTTTTGCTGTGATAATAAGCCTAGAAGTAAAACATCAAAAGGTGGAATTTGCATTAGCATGAATAACCATTGCAAATACCCTCAAAACTGCGATGAAACAAGGATGAATCTGTGAACCATGTGCACTGTTTGAAACTGTAAGAAAGCTGCCATGTATAGTTGAAAGGTGTGTGGATCAAATTAGTGCGAGGAGCAGTAGAATTTAAAGAGGGCAGAGTTTTGATTGAAGGGGAGTCTATACGGTCGAGTGCTACAGGATTCTATATGGCCAATCAAAAGCAAAATAAACTCTGTCACTTATTAAACAATATACCTTGGACTGTGTATTGAGACTTATTGATTAACTATGTTCTTATTTTTAAATATATTTGGTGAGTTGTATACAAGTAGGGTAGATGCTTTGTTCAAAGAGGAGTTCATTGGCTTTATGACTACTGCAAGACCTTTGCTACCACCTCAGAAACATTTCAAACTCTGCCAGCTTGTCCTATGAACAGTAAATTCTGACTGTGTATGCACTCTGGCTAACTATGTTTATGGTGATGAATTGATTGGTTGAAAAGCATACCAAGAGGGAGCAGTGTTTTGATTAAACAAAAGTCCTGATTGTTTAAACTACTACAAATTTTTGAGCTCTCACCAAGAATTACAAACTCTGCCACTTTATCTCATATACACAATAAATTTTGATTGTGTAAGAGACATTTTATGGTTGACTATCTTCATGTTGGTGAATCTGCTGATGGAGTGCCTACAAGGAAAAAAGAGGTTTTGAAGCTAAGAAGATTGTGTTTGGCCTTCTTCTGAAAAAGGACAAGGGTGTCTTATGTCCTCAAAACATCACAGAGCAGAGTACCCTTAACACAAAACACAAGAAAATCTTCTTGACTGTCTATCTTCATTTCACTGTGGTTTTATTCTTAAAAGGTCTGCTTGTTGGATTGCATATTAAGGGTAATGGTAGCTTTCTGAAGGAGCAAGGGTATTATATCAAAAAGGGGGCATTTTACACAGCATCCAAAACATTGTTGCCTTATTAAAACAGTGAGTTGACAGGCTGGGACAGAGTTGGGTTTGAAGAACAGTTTCACAAACAGTGAGGCAGTTTGGTGTTTCAAGAGCGCATTTAGCCCAAGATGTCGCCCAAGAAAGATAGAATAAGTGGTTTACACAAGAGATATGAGCCCATTTCTACTGAGGAGGTCAATGCACACCCATCTGTCCTTTTCAATTTTCATGAGGTGGTTTGTTTGGAGTTCTGCCAAAGGGTACAAGAAGTCAAAATTTTCTCGCCCTTAACACACTTATGCGCCTTGAGGTTCAAAGGAAAACATTTCCAAGTGACAGGCCTTGATTTCAAGTTCTCCCCGAGGTCTATATCCAAGGCCACTAAAATCCCAGACATTGGCGAAAAATGGTTCAAGCAAGCCTATCTAGACTTGGATGAATACAAGCCCTTCATCAAGCCCGAGCACAGAGAAGCATGCACTGTTGTTTTTCCTTTCTCTCATCTTCTTGCCAGCTATGCCCCTCTTATGAAGATCATAATGAAGTATTTCACTTGTGAAGGGAGATTTTCCAGAGTTTATGCCAGCCACATCTGACTGTTGATGTACTTCACTAGAACCAAGCAGCTCAATCTCCCTCACTTCTTATGCTAAAGCATTGATAAAATGGCCTCCTTAGTCCAGAAGAAGCCCCCATCACAGCAAGTAGCGTCCCTATTCCATGATTCTCTTATTAAAATCATCATCCTTCACTAGCTGGAGAAGAAAGAGGTTTCTTGGGATGTTTTTATCAGTCACCCGAATTTCTCCACTGTCCCTCCGGTCCATACATCTCCCACATCGCCTACTCATCGCCCCTCACCTTCCTCTAGCAGACATACTCCTAGAAGGCTCGGATTCACCATAGAACAGTCAAGAGAGCATGGAGAAGGAGAGGGAAGTGTACAACATGAAGAAAATGATGAGGAACAACAGGAAGAAAGTGATGGAGGACAATAGCTTGACAGTGATGCAAGCGAGCAGCAGCAAGAGCAAGAAGAGAAGAGTGATGAGCAGCAGCAATTCAATGAGGGAGGACATCAGTTTGGGCATCAGTTTGAGCAGCAGCTTGAGCCACAAAGTGAGAATGAAGTTGAAGCACAGCAGCAGCATGATCTTGATGATCAAGGGCAGCAGCTTGAACCACAAAATCAATAGGATATTGAGGCAGAACATCAGCATGGTATTGATGATCAAGAGTAGCAGTTTGAGCAGTATGATGTTGAGGAACAGGGGCAGCATGAAGAAGACAAACAGCACCCTCATCATGATGCACAGTACCCTCCTCAAGATGCACAGCAGCTCCAAGAGGAAAGGAAATTTCAAGAAGGTGACAAACAAGATGACAAAGGCAAAGCAATCATGCCTTCCTCTCCCAAAAAGGCTAAGCCCAAGACATCAAGGAAGAAAGTGCCCAATGTGGTCACTTCAAAAGTGACAAGAACTGTCCGGAGTGAAATAAAGTCGCCAAAGAAGCCTCTCACTAACTTGCCTAGAAGGAAGAGCGCAAGACTAGCCTTCAAGGGCAAAGGGAAGGGCAAGGTAGGAGAAGGTCAAGAGCATGAAGATGCATTGGCTGTCATCCCAATCCAAAGTGATATTAGCAATAATGAGGCCTGCATTCTAGAAAACCTTCTAATCCATAGAGAGGGCCAAATTGAAGCATTGGAGAATGACCTTCATCGGGCAAAGAACTTCAATCATTTCTTGGAGATCCAAAATAGGCAAATGAGTGTCCATATGGTTGTTTATGAGACACGAGCAATTAAATACAAGAAAGAGGCCACCAAAGCACAAGCAAGGATAGAGGAGCTCATAGTTGATTTTGATGAGGATGAAGAAGAGGACCAGCCTAGGCGAAAGAAGCCTAGAACCATAGGGCTTAAAAGAGCCCTTGAAATACAAAAGGAAGAGGAACAAGCCCTTTTTCAATAAACTCCCCTCACTGCACTACTTGAGAAAGAGATTGAAAGCAATAAGGAGGCATGGCTAGAAAGAGCCAATAAACATTTGGAAATGAAGCTTGAGAAGGAAAACAGGGAACTAGAGTTGCAAAGAAGGATGACAAAACATTATCAAAGGCTAAATCAGTTTTCCCGGTGCAAGTTAAAGGCCACTCAAGAGAAAGTAAAGGAAGCAAAGGGGAAGCTCCCGGCACAGAAAGAGAAGAAGGGCACATCACCACTTGAAATTTTGGCTTCATTTTTGGGGCATGTTTCCAAGGACCCTTGAGGGTCATGCACACCAATTTTGGGCACATTTTGACAATTTTTGGTTTTTTTGGCATTTTTGAGTTTTTGGTCAAAAACTCATAAATTCACCATTTCATTTTGAGGATTCGTCAAGGGGGGATAATGGTGTCATTAGATGCCATAATTTCATGACCACACCCTCAGCGATTTTCAGAACATTTGGAGATCATTTTCCCCCTCAAAACGGCGAAAAATGCTCACTTTTTGAACACTCTGCCCAGTCTATCAGCATACTGTAATTTTCTGGTTTTTTACACACAGGTGTAGATTTGGAAGACTTCTAGGCATTATATTGAGAAAATTTTCATTTTTCCAGAAATTAGACACTCAAATCTTTCCAACGAGCTATCATGAGCCTCATTTCGACATCGGGAAGGATGCCAAATGTTTCCGGCAAGTCAGGGGACCTTTTGCTGATATAAATTTTGGATATTTTTGTAATTTTTGAACCTCTAAAATCTGCTTTTTCCAAATGTGTGTTTAGCTGTTTTTTCACATGAGAAGTTGTGTAAAGTCAATTTAATTCCCTTTTTTAGCATTTTTTAGATATTTTTATGAGATATTTTTTGCCTTGGGCTTTGCAAAGCCTTAATGACAAGTTTAGATATTTTGATTAGGCCAATGAGGATGCAAGTTGAACCATGAGGTTTTCCTCACTTGAGCCTATATATTCGAAATACTTTCATTGTAAACAAGGTTGAACTTGTGAAGAGAAGCAATATATGGTCATATAAGCTTTGGAATAAATACTTGTCTTATGCTTTTGGATTGCCTCTTGGATGCTCTTGGATGAATGAAGAAGGATTGTTGTTGGATTCCATGACTTGGTAGAATGGTATAGTGTCTCTTCCTTTGTTGTTTGTCTTCTAGTTTTCATTCATGAATACATATTTCTTGCTTGCTATAGATCAGTAGAGAACAAATTTGAGACATGCCCTTGGAGGCACCTCAAATTTCCTGATTCTTCATAGCTTTCATGTTTTCTTCTTCCTTAGTTGCATTAAAGAATTCTTAATTGCTCTTTAAATAACTTGAGGATATTGTAGCTTGTTTCATTCATAGTTCTATACATGCTAAGTATGACTTACGGTACACCCTGCTTACCTATGGCTAGCTATAGTTCCATCCATGAAATTTCTCTTTGACTGATTAGATTATCATCTTGTTGAACCAAGGAGGCCTAGTTCCGATCTAGCCCTTCGCCTAAAACTATGTGAATCTTGTTGTTCAAAGTGCCCAATAACTTGAAGTACTGTGTTTAGGTGTTCCGGCATAGTAAGTTAAGTTTTTTGTCTTCCTTAAGTGTTTCCCCAAAGTCTGATAGCCATTTCCCAAAGTTAGAGGGTCATATACTTCTATGCATGGCTTGAATGTTTATTTCTAAGTATTGATTAGCTTATAGTTACATTTTGCATGATTAATGGTTTTCCCTACTATGTTTGTGTTATCTATTAATCTAGTTATACTTGAAACTCTTCGTTGTTCAAAAAATTGATGTCCATTTACTCCATTTTGCCCAAAGATCCTTTCTACCTTGAATCAAATCGGCCCTTCAACAGCCTTGTATCACCGTCTGATAGCTTTCTTGACCTTTTCGACCCCATAGCCCAGTTGATCTGACATCTTTTTACCTATCTTATATCTTTGATCAGTTTCATCCCTCGGAACCTAAAAACCAAAACCAAAAACTTACTTCATAACTAGCCTAAAATCAGAACAAAATAAGCAAACACATAGATATCCCTTACACATATAGAGAGAGCACTCTCTGAGTCCAGGAAGGCTAGGTCCTTGGGCTCCAAAGCTTGGTTTGATGTTAGACTGTCATTTGGCTTTCCAATCAGCCAAATCACGGGACCCTAACATAATGGCGATCACAGTGGGACACTGAGTAATAAACAAACTTATATTTCCTAGACCTTAAGAGACCTTTAAGAATACTAGCTGATTGACTTATCCCACCACTCCCTAACATAATGGCGATCATGGTGGGACCTTGAGTCAAAACATCCTAGGTATCCCTTAGGAACATTCAAAATCTCAAACAAACTTAGAAGAGTAGAATATAGCTTTTTCACCATCTTAGAAAAATGGTGATTCATTCATAGGAAGCTTTTCCAAACCTCACAAGAAATCAGTCCATAGAATCATTTAGAGTAAACTCTTTTTGTTATCACCACACTAGAAAAGTGTTGAAACAAGTTTAGAATACTTTAGATAAACTATAGGCTGCATATAAAAACTCAGAAAAACCCCAAAAATATTCCCAGATTGGATTTTCCTTCGTTGCTGGTGGTGGACCATAGCTTCAAAACAACCAAGTTCCACCTGGCGACTCCACTAGCCTCCGGTAGGCCTAAAATGCCATTCAAACCAAAAGTTCATAAACCATACCTTTCTGCTCACTCAACCTTCCAAACTCGAACTCAGGGCCAAAACTCTGTAATTAGTGACAATCTAAGTATAACTTAGCGATTCAGAAAAACCTCACCTAAACATAAGAGATAAGCAGAAATCTTCTTGCCAAGAGAACCATTAGCTTGTCCATGCAGCTTAGAAAACTGTAGGAACCAAGTGAATCACTCTTCTTTGCAAGTTTTCCATCTCAAAGTTTGCTATAAACTTTTTCCCATAAGCAGCTTTGATAGTTTTTGGTGGTGGACCATAGTTTTCATAAAAACCCACCTGGCGACTCCACTAGTCCATCCTTTTGGTTTTGACCATCCTTCACATTAGTATAACTTTAGAGAGACCATCCATCCAAAACATTCATAAATACCATCCTCTCTGAACTCTTGACCCGAAATCTGGCTTCACAAAGAATCTACACCAGATCTCATCCTAACCCAAATCCCCCTATCATAGTAGACTACCCAGAGAAGATTCTGTGGCGAGTTTCCGAAACTGACAGTCTAGTTACCGATAGGTCCATCGGTAAAACACAATCAGTACCTGAACATCTTACTACCTTGCAGGATTCCCTTTTGGGCTTAGAAACAGAAAAATCTCTTTTTAGAAGCAAGTCACAAAGTAAGATAGACTTTGACAACCTTGAGCCCCTAGATTTGCCACAGAGCCCTAGTAGAGAAGCTTCACCTACCACACCTCCTGATCTTCAGCTTCTTTATCAATTTGGCTCCTATCATCCCAGATCTACTCAAAACCAGGTCACTATTCCAAGTACATCTTCCACACCTATCCAAACCACCTCAACCCATCCCACAAACCCTCATCTTGTACATCATCCATTAGCTCCCGTCATGGAAACCTGGTACGCACCTTTGGTGTTGCCACTACCTTTGGCTCCTCTCCTAGATAAATATCAAGACAAAATCCCATACTTTCCCAGAGAAGACACTGCCACAGCTCAACAGCATGTAAGTAGGATTGGCGATGCTTTTGAATATTTGGAAGTACAAGACGAAACCGTCAGAATGAGAATATTCGCCCAAAGCCTGGGTGGAGAACCCAAAGCATGGTTCAAAATCTTGCCTCCAAACCGCATCCACAACATCCCAGAACTATATAAAGTCTTCAGAAATAGGTAGGAAGTCCAAAATAACCCTATTCAAATCCTGTCAGAATATAACAACCTAAAACGGGAAAATGGGGAAAGTGTCCAGGCATACTGCACTAGGTTCAACAATGTGTATAACGCCCTCCCACCTCACTTCAAACCCCCACTTGGTTTAGCCTTGGCGAAATTCCCCGAGGGTTTTGATCCAGACATGACGTATCATCTAAGAGACAAAGATTCCCCTACCCTAGAGGAAATGCAACAAGTAGCCATAAAAGCAGAAGCCAACTTAGCAGAAAAGAGAGCTAGGACTAGATCAGAAAGGAAAGTCACATACCGAGATGAGGTCTCCACTTCATCTCCTTCCCTAGATCCTAGAATAGATGACTTGGTTAAAACCATGGCCAAAATGTGGGAGAAGATAAATGAAAATGCCCCTGTTATGGACAATCAGCCAAACCCTCGAAACAGAAACTGGAATCAAAATTTTAGGAGGGAGTAGCCTCAAAACAGAACAAGGGAAAATGACCAACAAATTAGGCCAACGTTTAATGATAATTATGTGGATGAAGATGATAGGGATACATAACCCATTGATGAAAATCATTTGAACCTCATAGGGTCTGATAATGAGAGTGAGGTGTACCTTACAGAAGAAGAACAAGCATTCTTCTCTCCAAATCAAGATGAAACAAACTATGAAGACCCCGACAATCTTGCCATAGATTTTTAGAATGCCATAATAGAAGCTCACAGGAAATATGACCTTAGAAGCAGAAAAAACCAGGATAACACCAAGAAAGGTAACTCAAACACTGCTAAAACCCCTGATACCATCCTTAAGAAAGCAGTAAACAGTAACAAAATCATGGTCAAGAAAAATGACCATAACAAAGATAGATTTACCCAAACCAATACTGATTCAAACGCCCCTAGTACTTCCACAAAGATTCCCAAGGTGGCTGTGGCAAACAAAATCCTGAAACAGAGCCAGCAAACCCAAAACATAGAGAAGGTCATGGTTGAAAAAGTTGAAGCAAGCATATCTAAACTACAGTCACCTTTTAGTTTTGAGGGCCAGATCGCCAAGATAAAAATCACCATGCCTCTTACAGAGCTCATCAACCAAGGCCCTTATAAATCCCAAGTGTTGAAAGTCTTGAATATAGAAAGTGATGCCAACACCCTTAATCTAGCTGATGACACACCGGAAGTGTTGTTTGGTCCGAAAGTAGAAGGGAAATTCCAAGCAGGAACCACCCTTCCCTTTTACATCAGCTTAAATATCCATGACCAAATTCTTCACAATGCCATGCTAGACTCCGGTGCCTCCCATAATCCTATGCTGAAGGTTGTAATGGAAAGACTAGGCCTAGAAATCACAAGACCATACAAAGACTTATATTCGTTCGATTCTAGTAGAGTCAAATGCCTAGGTTTGATCAAGGATCTGTGTTTTAGTTTGGCCCAAATACCCGCGAAACATCTAATCATGGACATAGTAGTGGCAGACATCCCGCCCAAATACGGGATGCTTCTATCCATATCTTGCGGGGCCAAACTCCAAGGGAATATTAAACTGGATATGTCTTTTTGCACCATTCCTATGTTTGACCAAACAAGAATACTCTACCGAGAGTCACACATGAAGTACATGATCAGTATTCAAGAGAGGCCAGATAATGTTCCAATGTATTCCTTGCATTCTGACCTGAACTCTTTTATTCTGCATACTGATGAGTACATAGAAGAAAAGCCAGAAGAAACTAAAACAAACTCAGACCCACCACATCAGCTGCCCTTAGTTCTCTATGATGAACTAGACACTCAGAACTACCATGATCATGAACAGCTGTGTCTTGAAGAAAGTAAGTATGTCCCTTCTGAAGTAGGATTAGAGCAAGAAGCACAAACCCTTATGTACTATCAAGCGAATTGCTCGAGCTTTAGTCAAACACCCGCAGTAACCTTCGGAAACTTTTTCCGAATAAAGGCTTTAGAAGACTTACACATCATAAACCTATTTGGAACCCACGAGCAAGGAAGCTTAATGTTTCTACCATACCTCAAAGATTTACCATCATATGACTCTTCCATTGCAAATAAAACTTTGACTGTAGCCATAGCAACCCAAAATCTGGAAAAAATGCCTGATAAACCTCTTATGAGCAAAGATGATAGATGTTGTCCAAGTTTTCCTGAGTTACTTAGATTGGCTCGTATTCTATCTTTTCACCAAAAATTCAGAAATACGAGAATCAAGAATCTCAAGCAGAACACCATTTCATACAGGGGAAAACACTATGCTACTACCAACTTCGACAAGAGAAAAAATAACAATCTGAAACAACCTTTAACAATCAGAGATAAAAAAGTTGATCATAGAGTCTGTTTTAACTTTAGAAACACTACTGCATATCGTTGTAACAGCAATTTTGTCCTTTCTACCCAAGACCATCATATACCAATGAAAAGTGCTTTTAATCATGTGTTTTTGCAAGATGATATTTCAGGTTATAATCAAAATATTCCCTTACAAAGTAGATAGCTTAAAGACTTTTTTCAGTATGCTGGAGGTAGTTCTATTTTTAGACTCAAAATTGCAAAACCACCGGATATCAGAAATTTGTTCATGAAAGCCATGTTTCCAGTCCTGAATTTCTACATTTTTGCATACCTTGATGATGTCATTATCTATTTCAAGAATGACCAAGAGTATATGCATTACTTAAGGAAGATGTACAGTAAAGAAAGGAGTGGAAATCAGATATACAAAGAGGTACAGCGGGAAGATACTAGTTTGTTCCGAGATTCTTGCATGAATTCCTATGTCATGTTGGAAAGAGAAAACTTTCCAAATTTCTCTTTCCAGGAGTTGAGTGGGCCGAGAGTGAGAGGAGATCCTTACGAGGACAAGATGCTTAAATTTCATCATTCCCAAGATTTCTGAGTTTGAAACATTTTCATTCATTGTATATACCACTGTTTAAAAAATAGATAAAACAGAAAAGTAAAAAATAGTAAAAGATAGAAAAGAGGGCAGTTGAAAAATAGAAAGAAGCCCCATGTTCCAAAAAATAGTCTTTCGGAAAGCGAGCAAGTCTAAATGCCGCTACTTGTACTCAAATGTCTTGTTCAGCTATCTAGCCTAATCATAGCTGAACATGTTTAAATTTAATTGCTGATAAGTTATTGAGTGAAAAATATGGTCAACATTTTGTAAGATTGACTTATCACAGAGAGTATATTAGGAAAAGATTCTGGTTCAGCATGCCTAACACAGAACCAAAGAGAGAAACGAGAGATGAAAAGCACATTGTACATCTTAGCCCCGTCTTTCTAGTTTTCCTTCTTGTAAAATAATATTTGTGTGCAGTTTGTCCTTTCATGTCGCAAATACATGACAAATCAGATTGTTTAACCCTGATTTGATCATTTTAAATTTCATGTTTTAGATTAGAGAACAAAATCCTGTCAAACAGTTTAATCTTGACAGTTGATCTAGTTTAGGTAGAGTAATTAAGGAGTTCATCAGTTTAATCTGAACTCCCGGCAGATATAAGGGTAGAAGTAGATAGGTTCATTTTACAAAAATAAAAATATACATTGTCAAAAGGCTTCTAGTTCAAATGCGCCAAAAAAGGGGAAGAAAAAATGTTAGGAAAGGTAGTGGGGTAAGTAGAAATATCATTGATGCTAATCATGCTGTCTCTTTTCAGAAGTAGCATCAAAAAGAGTGAAATTTTTCACCAATGGGTAAGGCATTGGTCTTCATAAGCCAAAGATCTGAAATTCTGGACACCTCCTAAAAAGGAGCTGCCCTCCCCAAATGGAGCCATTGTTAGTCATCAATATTTTTTACTTGTTAGCAATGACTGGTTGTAACAGCCTAGTTTTCCAATAGCCGATCTAAAATTTGTCAAATTTTCCAGATGGGAAAACACCCATAAAAAAATTTTCCCACCTACCTTCCAGTCCGCCCATGACGAGATGAAACCCCATTATCAAATCCTACCTAGCCTCAACCATACCAGTCTGCCCATCATCTCTAAAGAAACAATCCAAATCTGTTCAAAAGGCCCCCTAAGTCAGGAAGTGGCGCTTTAAGACATTTCACCATTGGCAACCATCAAGGAGAAAAAAAACCTCCATCTTCTATAAACCAGTCACAACAGACTTCCCACTCTGCTAATGAAGTTAGTCACAGCCCTAAGTCGCGCCACTTATACACCCTTAAGTCTCAGCAATACATAGGCGATAATCTCAAGCTGATTTTAGGTGTTTTACACTATTTGACGGATTTTAGAAGGACAAGAAACATGTCAGCATCTTAGAAAACAATTCTTGGCTCCACATGAGAATACAGCTGCTTCTAAATGTGATCATAAGCCTGAGTTGCATCTACAAGGCAAAGAGTTAGTCATCAAACTCTGGCAACCTCATTCAGCCTAAAAGGACAGCCGAAGAAAAAGCAACACTTTCAAAAGGCTGTTGATAAGTCATGGCTAAAACCTCCTTCATTTATAAGCAGAGGGTTAAGGCGCCTCCTTCATCTATAAGCAGAGGGCGATGGCTAAAGTTTGACTCGAAGAACTGCAACTGACTGTAAGATAGATTTGTTTTAATGAATAGTGAGACAGTGACACAGATTTTCTGAAGCAAAGTAATGATTGCAGGCAGAAGCTTATCAAACAATCTTCAAAAAATTCGCCAAGTAAAGGGCCTCCTTGATTCACAAGCAGAGGGCCAGGGCATTGACTGTTTTCAAAGTTTGATTGATCAAAAATGAAGTGGTAAGAGACCAAAAAGAGAAAGTAGGGGTACCACTACAATCAAAAGGTCAAGCTTATCTCTTAAGCAGGTTTCCTCTCAAAGGATAGTCTACAGCTCCAACAAAATAAATTTTGAACAATGGTGATAAGATGAGTCATTGCACAGGTGAGAGGAAATAATAGTGATTATGTTTCAAAGTAATGGTCTGCTCCACTCATGAAAAAGGTGTCTTTCAAATAGTCTTATCATGGTTGACAAAGAAAATATGAGCTCAGTTCCCCAAAAGGTACCACAGCTGATATACAGGTTCATAAAGTACAAAACTAATTTTGGTATACTTTTAGATTCTGAAGAGGATTGTAAAATAGATATTGACATGTTCATTATAAAGAGGTCAAAGGGACCATATCAGTGAAATTTGAGTAAGAGAGAAGTGACTGAAGAGATCTCCTGTTGAAATGGATTAGGATAGAAGGTCCTGAGAAAATGCAACTGTACTTTTCATCCACAGTCAAAGAATGAGTTCACTAGACACCTGGCAGTCAAATCATCCTCACAATAAGGCTTTATCAACTTTGAAGCATCCATAGCAAAAAATATCAATTTAAAGTTCAAAGGGTAAATCTATTTCCCTGCAAAATGGTAGAAGGCTTCATATCTCATTGGTGTATCATTGGGAAAATGTTACATTGTGAAAAGGGCATTAACAGTAAACAGTGGCAGAGCTTCTCCTTTAAAAATCATTGTGAAAGATTAGGCCAATGTAACTAGGTCTCGCCCATGATTAAGAAGGAATCATCAATTAAATACATGCAGCTACAGGCACGAGATAACTTTGAACTCATTCTCCTTCTAAGCAAGTAGCAGAAATCACTTTTCAAATGTATAAGGCACAGAGAACGAGCTTTGACCTTTTGGAAAGTTTTTTATAAAGTAAAGAGGTTAATTCCTATTTCAAGCTCTTTTAATATACACACATTCTTTTCCTATAGTTAAAAACTCCTGGGTATTCAAAAGGCAAACCAAGGCTGTTTCAAAGAGCGAAAGGTTTAAAAACCCTCACAAGTCCAAACCAAGGGATGTTTGTATTGTTTGCATTTCAAAAGACACAAGACCGTTGCAAATTCGTTGAGCAAAGCATCCTTTTGCAGTTCACAAGGCCAGAGACAGAGTTTTCAAACCGGTTTGCAGAGTTTTGAACGTGTTTAAACCGCGCGACACTCCTGTGCAACCGCGCGGCGCTCATGTGCGCATAATTTACAAAGGGCAACAAAGGCGCGCGACACGCCTGTAGCGGCGCGTGGCGCTTTTGTAGCCGCGGGTCACAAGGGCCCGACAAAGCCGCCTCACCATGTTTGCGTCATGTTCTTCACTGCAAAAGTGCCGCGCACAATTGTGATGTTTCTAAAGCCTCCAAACCACGTGTGAAAACTGCTCAAGCTGCTAAAGAAGCCTTTCATGGAGTTTTAGAGGTATTTCTATAGGCCTCCCTCGGTTTTTCAAATTTGATAGGTGATGTGAAAGGGTAAAAAACCACAGTTTGAATTATATGTAAAAACGAGTTTTTGCTATGATAATAAGCCTAGAAGTAAAACATCAAAAGGTGGAATTTGCATTAGCATGAATAACCATTGCAAATACCCTCAAAACTGCGATGAAACAAGGATGAATCTGTCAGCCATGTCCACTGTTTGAAACTGTAAGAAAGCTTCCATGTACAGTTGAAAGGTGTGTGGATCAAATTAGTGCAAGGAGCAGTATAATTTAAAGAGGGAAAAGTTTTGATTGAAGGGGAGTCTATATGGTCGAGTGCTACAGGATTATATATGACCAATCAAAAGCAAAATAAACTTTGTCACTTATTAAACAGTATACCTTGGACTGTGTATTGAGACTTATTGATTAACTGTGTTCATATTTTTAAATATATTTGGTGAGCTGTATACAAGTAGGGTAGATGCTTTGTTCAAAGAGGATTTCATTGGCTTTATGACTGCTGCAAGACCTTTGCTACCACCTCAGAAACATTTCAAACTCTGCCAGCTTGTCTCATGAACAGTGAATTCTGACTATGTATGCACTCTGGATGACTTTGTTTATGGTGATGAATTGATTGGTTGAAAAGCATACCAAGAGAGAGAGCAATGTTTTGATTAAAGAAAAGTCCCTATTGTTTAAACTACTACAGATTTTTGAGCTCTCACCAAGCATTACAAACTCTGCCACTTTATCTCATATACACAATAAATTTTGATTCTGTAAGAGACATTTTATGGTTGACTGTCTTCATGTTGTTGAATCTGCTGATGGAGTGCCTACAAGGAAAAAGGAGGTTTTGAAGCTAAGAAGATTGTGTTTGGGCTTCTTCTAAAAAAGGACAAGGTTGTCTTATGTCCACCAAACATCACAGAGTAGAGTACCCTTAACACAAAACACAAGAAAATCTTATTGACTGTCTATCTTCATTTCACTCAGTTTTTCTTCTTAAAAGGTCTGCTTGTTGGATTGCATATTAAGGGGAAAGGTAGCTTTCTAAAGGAGCAGGGGTCTTATATCAAAAAGGTGGCATTTTACATAGCATCCAAAACATTGTTGCTTTATTAAAACAGTAAGTTGACAGGCTGGGACAGAGTTGGGTTTGAAGAACAGTTTTCACAAACAGTGAGACAGTTTGGTGTTTCAAGAGCGCATTTATCCCAAGATGCCGCCCAGGCAAGATAGCAGAAGTGGTTTACACTAAAGATATGAGCCCATTTCTACTGAGGAGGTCAATGCACACCCATCTGTCCTTTTCAATTTTCATGAGGTGGGTTGTTTGGAGTTCTGCCAGAGGGTACAATAAGTCATAATTTTCTCACCCTTAACACACTTATGCACCTTGAGGTTCAAAGGCAAACATTTCCAAGTGGCGGGCCTTGATTTCAAGTTCTCCCCGAGGTCTATATCCAAGGCCACTAAAATCCCATACATTGGCGAAAAATGGTTCAAGCAAGCCTATCTAGACTTGGATGACTACAAGCCCTTCATCAAGCCCGAGCATAGAGAAGCATGCACTACTGTTTTTCCTTTCTTTCATCTTCTTGCCAGATATGCCCCTCTTATGAAGATCATAATGAAGTATTTCACTTGTGAAGGGAGATTTTCCCGAGTTTATGCCTACCACATCTGACTGTTGATGCACTTCACTAGAACCAAGCAGCTCAATCTCCCTCACTTCTTGTGCAAAAGCATTGAGAAAATGGCCTCCTTAGTCCAGAAGAAGCCCCCATCACAGCAAGTAGCGTCCCTATTCCATCATTCTCTTATTAAAATCATCATCCTTCACCAGCTGGAGAAGAAAGAGGTGTCTTGGGATGTTTTTATTAGTCACCCGGATTTCTCCACTTTCCGTCCGGTCCATACATCTCCCACATTGCCTACTCATTGCCCCTCACCTTCCTCTAGCAGACCTACTCCTAGAAGGCTCATATTCACCATAGAACAGTCAAGAGAGCATGGAGAAGGAGAGGGAAGTGGACAGCATGAAGAAAATGATGAGGAACAGCAGGAATAAAGTGATGGAGGACAGCAGATTGACAGTGATGCAAGTGAGCAGCAGCAAGAGACAGAAGAGAAGAGTGCTGAGCAGCAGCAATTCAGTGAGGGAGGACAGAAGTTTGGGCAGCATTTTGAGCAGCATCTTGAGCCACAAAGTGAGCATGAAGTTGAAGCACAACAGCAACATGATCTTGATGATCAAGGGCAGCAGCTTGAACCACAAAATGAACAGGAGACTAAGGCAGAACAACAGCATGGTATTGATGATCAAGAGGAGCAGTTTGAGCAGTATGATGTTGAGGAATAGGGGAGGCATGAAGAAGACAAATAGCACCCTCATCATGATGCATAGTACCCTCCTCAAAATGCACAGCAGCTCCAAGAGGAAAGGCAATTTCAAGAAGGTGACAAACAAGATGACAAAGGCAAAGCAATCATGCCTTCCTCTCCCAAAAAGGCTAAGCCCAAGACAGTAAGGAAGAAAGTGCCCAAGGTGGTCACTTCAAAAGTGACAACAACTGTCCGGAGCGAAAGAAAGTCGCCAAAGAAACCTCTCACTAACTTGCCTAGAAGGAAGAGCGCAAGACTAGCCTTCAAGGGCAAAGGGAAGGGCAAGGTAGAAGAAGGTCAAGAGCACGGAGATGCATTGGCTATCATCCCAATCCAAAGTGATGACAGCGATAATGAGGCCTGCATTCTAGAAAACCTTCTAATCCAAATGATAGGGCCAAATTGAAGCATTGGAGAATGACCTTCATCAGGCAAAGAACTTCAATCATTTCTTGGAGATCCAAAATAGGCAAATGAGTGTCCATATGGCTGTTTATGAGACACGAGCAATTAAATACAAGAAATAGGCCGCCAAAGCACAAGCAAGGATATAGGAGCTCATAGGTGATTTTGGTGAGGATGAAGAAGAGGACCAGCCTAGGCGAAAGAAGCCTAGAACCATAGGGCTTAAAAGAGCCCTTGAAAAACAAAAGGAAGAGGAACAAGCCCTTTTTCAATCCACTCCCCTCACTGCACTACTTGAACAAGAGATTGAAAGAAATAAGGAGGCATGGCTAGAAAGAGCGAATAAACATTTGGAAATGAAGCTTGAGAAGGCAAACAGGGACCTAGAGCTGCAAAGAAGGATGAAAAAACATTATCAAAGCCTAAATCAGTTTGCCCGGTGCAAGTTAAAGGCCACTCAAGAGAAACTAAAGGAAGCAAAGGGGAAGTGCCCAGCACGGAAAGAGAAGAAGGGCACATCAGCACTTGACATTTTGGCTTCAGTTTTGGAGCATGTTGCCAAGGACCCTTGCGGGTCATGCACACCAATTTTGGGCACATTTTGACAATTTTTTTGTTTTTTTGGCATTTTTGAGTTTTTGGTCAAAAACTCATAAATTTTCCATTTCATTTTGAGGATTCGTCAAGGGAGGATAATGGTATCATTGGATGCCAAAATTTCATGAGCACACCCTCAGCGATTTTCAGAACATTTGGAGATCATTTGCCCCCCCAAAACGGCGAAAAATGCTCACTTTTTGCACACTCTGCCCGGTCTATCAACAGACTATGAATTTCTGGTTTTTTACACACATGTGTAGATTTGAAGGACTTTCAGGCATTAGATTGAGAAAATTTAAGTTTTTTCCGGAAAG
Organism: Pinus albicaulis; assembly: GCA_034641835.2. Taxonomy (NCBI): domain Eukaryota; kingdom Viridiplantae; phylum Streptophyta; class Pinopsida; order Pinales; family Pinaceae; genus Pinus; species Pinus albicaulis. Next base: position 845,269,835 of record CM076576.1, read on the forward strand.
TAGACACTCAGATATTTCCAACGAGCTATCATGAGCCTCATTTCGACATCAGGAAGGCTGCCAAATGTTTCCGGCAAGTTAGGGGACCTTTTGCTGATATAAATTTTGGATATTTTTGTAATTTTTGAACCTCTAAAATCTACTTTTTCCAAATGTGCGTTTAGCTATCTTTGCACATGAGAAGTTGTGTAAAGTCAATTTAATTCCCTTTTTTAGCATTTTTTAGATATTTTTATGAGATATTTTGTGCCTTGGGCTTTGCAAAGCCTCAAGGACAAGTTTAGATATTTTTATTAGGCCAATGAGGATGCAAGTTGAACCATGAGGTTTTCATCACTTGAGCCTATATATTCCAAAGGCTGAAATTGTGAAGAGAAGCAATATATGGTCATATAAGCTTTGGAAGAAATACTTGTCTTATGCTTTTGGATTGCCTCTTGGATGCTCTTGGATGAATGAAGAAGGATTGTTGCTGGATTCCATGACTTGGTAGAATGGTATAGTGTCTCTTTCTTTGTTGTTTGTCTTCTAGTTTTAATTCATGAATACATATTTCTTGCTTGCTAAAGATCATTAGAGAAAAAATTTGAGACATGCCCTTGGAGGCACCTCAAATTTCCTGATTCTTCATAGCTTTCATGTTTTCTTCTTCCTTAGTTGCATTAAAGAATTCTTAGCTTCTCTTTAAATAACTTGAGGATATTGTAGCTTGTTTCATTCATAGTTCTATACATGCTAAGTATGACTTAAGGTACGCCCTGCTTACCTATGGCTAGCTATAGTTCCATCCATGAAATTTCTCTTTGACTGATTAGATTATCATCTTGTTGAACCAAGGAGGCCTCGTTCCGATCTAGCCCTTTGCCTAAAACTATGCGAATCTTGTTGTTCAAAGTGCCGAATAACTTGAAGTATTGTGTTTAAGTGTTCTGGCATAGTAAGTTAAGTTGTTTGTCTTCCTTGAGTGTTTTCCCCAAAGTCTGATAGCCATTTCCGAAAGTTAGAGGGTCATATACTTCTATGCATGGCTTGAATTTTTATTTCTAAGTATTGATTAGCTTATAGTTACATTTTGCATGATTAATGGTTTGCCCTACCATGTTTATGTTATCTATTAATCTAGTTATACTTGAAACTCTTCGTTGTTCACAAACTTGATGTTCATTTACTCCATTTTGCCCAAATATCCTTTCTACCTTGAATCAAATCGGCCCTTTAACAACCTTGTATCACCGTCTGATAGCTTTCTTGACCTTTTCGACCCCATAGCCCAGTTGATCTAACATATTTTTACCTATTTAATATCTTTGATCAGTTTCATCTCTCAAAACCTAAAAACCAAAACCAAAAAATTACTTCATAACTAGCCTAAAATCAGAACACAATAAGCAAACACACAGATATCCCTTACACATATAGAGAGAATCCTCTCTGAGTCCAGAAAGGCTAGGTCCTTGGGCTCCAAAGCTTGGTTTGATGTTACATTGTCATTTGGCTTGCCAATCAGCCAAATCATGGGACCCTAACAGCTTTGTTGAAGAGGTTAATCCCCTCTACGGACAGAGGCGATCCCTACTAGCCCAGACCGGGACTAGCAACAATCAAACACGCTATAGCGCAAGTTCCTAGTTGCAAATAAACAGACCAGAGATGAAGGCCCACCTGGAATCCAACGCTATTTTTCGTAGAAGAGGTGGTGCTCCCGTTCCTTAGCTCCGGCAGATCACGATCCTCACGATCTCCATGAATGGACACCTACACACGCAAGAAACAACACAAAAGCAAGCATAAAATCCAGTATACGCAACTATATGTCAGTCAAAAAGGACATAACTCATTATCATCATACATAATAACAAGAGTGGAACCATAACCAATAGTCGTTCATTAATAATCAATCAAAGGAGAGTACAACCAATTTTCTGACGCTGAAATCTCCTTCGGCGGGTCATCAGCAGAACATGTCTCCCAAAGCCTATCGGGAATAAGGACAAGCCTCTCTCTCCGGATGTTGGACAATAGTCTCCTTGCTTGGATTCGGCCTTTAGGGAACTATGAAGGCTCTTGCAGCATAAGGCTCTTGTGAACTTGGAGATTTGGGAACTAGCTTGCAAAGGAAAAGGGCAAGCTTTTATAGATGGAGGAAGGGTAGTTGGGATACCTATAATTATGGGATTGGCCTTATCATCAAGGAAGCTTCCATGAGGGGTGCCAAACCACTTCCTCTCTATGGAAATCTGTAGCCAAACCTCCCAACTCAAGATAGATATGAATCCAGGAATTTGTTAGGACAAAATTTCCACCATTTATTTTTAAAAAACACCCCTTAATATGGTTGGCGCGGGTGCGGCTCTATGACATAGCGCCAATTGGCACGCCCTGTTTGGAGGATTTGCCCCCTTGGTGCGAGGGCTGAACTGTGGAACTGCGCCAATGGAAAAATGGCTATTTTTATGGTTTTTCAGCAGGAGATGTCTTTAGGGAAATGAAAGCTCATCTTTAGAGGGATGCAATGAAAGTGTTTTCAAGTCTTGTCTCTGCTCACAGGTTACAGAATGAGCCCTCCAATGTGCGGGATGGGGATTGTAGGGATGGTGACAAATTGTTGTGTAACTGATGCCCCGTAAAGCATGATGCCCGAGAGAGAGAGAGGGGTGAAATGCTTTACGAGAACATTCCCAACCAAAAACACCACCGTCGGAAAACCTGTGTGAAGAAGTACAACTGATATCTCAAATACATGATATATGTGGTATGGGGGCAGCCATCTAGTGAGGATCGATAAATAGACTCAGGTATGGTCATATCCATCCAGTGAATGAGTCATGTAACAATCATAGTAATCCACAAAATCGCATCCTACATTTCAAGAGACAAAATCCAGGGTCTTGCGCTCCATTTCGACCCAAACTAAGTACAAGTTCAAGCATGTGAATAAATGAGCTGGAGTCGAACATGCAGGAACATCGTCTGATTACCAGCCAATGATGAAAGCTATTAACAGACGCGAGAGGTACCACCAATAATGACAATGGCCCTCAAGGTACTATAGGTACAATATACGGCATGTGAATCAATGAGCTAGCATCGAACACCCATAGAATCACTCGATCGGAGGCCAATGATGAAAACCTCACGTCGAATGCGAAGAACCTGCCATTGAGGCATGCAGGCTTCAAGGCACCAGAAGGGAGTCTCTAGATCAGCTTCCTGGATAATAAGCTGAAGTCGACAGGAAGTGACCTTGATTGAAGGTGGGCCATAGTGTTTCCCACATCATCGACATGAGACAAAGGAACATAATGTCTTTGTGAAACGAGATCAGATGAGAATCAGAGGGAGGTTGTTATTTTGCAGAGGTCAACTTCTCATATCGGCGACACGACAGTGAGTTTGGCAGTATTTGACATCAACGGATCAGAGGTCATGGTGACGGGGCAAAGAGCAGATGAGAGGTCAAAATGGATTACCCAAACCCACGGAGGCAAGTGAAAAACTAGATGAGATGTCCCCAACTCGACACGAATGTAGACAAGTTCCATGTTCAAGAGCGACATACTGCCGACACGACAATGATGCTGGTTCCATTTTTCCCCACCATTTATGGCGAGTACCTCTTTATTTTTACACAAGCTTGAAGAGGATACCATATTCTTGTCATATAAGTCCGCCCTTTGGGACAATCCATCCTAGTACATTTAACGAGCCCTAGGAAGGAGAAACTCAAATAACGTCATTATGACTGAATCCAATGTCATCAGGGTTTAACGAGTCTGAAAAAGGAAGAACTTGGCATCTTTTCATGTTTAGAGAGTTTTAAAAGATAGCAGAAAAGTAAACTCCAACGATCCCTTTTCGTAAATAGTTTCTCAGATCCGAAAAGGTAGAAAACTGTGTCTGAGAAAACCTCCTAGTCACGATAGGCTAGGGCATTCCTTTTTCATATATAATCTATCCCAGCCCAAAAAAGGGGTAAACGTATACTGGGTAGATTTCATTTCGCAGCCACTTTAACGAGATCGAAACCACAAGGGACTCAGCAATCTTTTCATGTTTAGATAGTCAGAAAAGAGCTGAAAGATGACTCCTCCTGAAGGAACGAGTGGTATAAAGGGTAGCAACTGGTTCCGGTAGTGGTGGAACTACTCAAAACAAGTAAAGGTTGAGAGGCTGGCTAACAAGACCACTCATTGCAGCGGTTCCTCAGGAACGGGTAAAACAACCAAGTGAAGGCATATGATTGGCCAAGCAGATAATGACGATGGAGTGAGAAAACCAAGGCTCATCTAGCAAAATAGGCTGATAAAATGGCAATCACAAGAGGTAAAATGGGAAAGGTTTCATTTTTACACAAGCTTGAAATCAGGAAGCTCTGCTTGAAGTTGGTTTCATTTTTACACAAGCTTGAAACAAAGATAAACTATGCTTGAAACCGGTTTCATTTTTACACAAGCTTGAAACAGAAACAAACTATGCTTGAGAAAGTAAGCATGCCCCCAACATGGTGACTCAATTCGAGGTACATGCCCCCCAAGCTTCAGTCCATATGAAAGGCATATGGAGTGAAGGTTCAAGTTACGAGATCAAGAGAAAGACTCGACTAGGATTTTACGAGATCTCGACAAAGACTCGAATTGAACGGGAACGTGTTTCATTATTTTAACGAGGTTGACACATGACAAGAACTATCCTCAGGACACCTTGTTTCATGGTTTAAAGAGCTTGGCACAAGACAAGGAACTCTGCTCCGACAACCTTGTTTCATTTTTTAAGGATCTTGACACAAGACAAGGAACTCTACTCCGACAACCTTGTTTCATTTTTTAAGGAGCTTGACACAAGACAAGGAACTCTGCTCTGAGGACCTTGTTTCATTTTTTAAGGAGCTTGACACAAGAAAGGAACCACGCTCCGAAAAACTTGTTTCATGTTTAGGGAGCTTGACACAGGAAAACGAACTATGCTCCGACGGACCTCATCATAATGAACAAGAAGTCATCGCTTCCAAGAGTTACACATTCGATGGAAGGAAAACATCTTGGAAGTCAGAACCCAATGCCCCCAGCACACTATGCACGACGGCATCATCACTGAGCACAGGCACGAGGTAGGTAGCCACATAGTTGACCTGCGGTGGGGCAGGTACAATGGGTGGATAAAAACCAGGAAGGGATGATGGCGGGCTAGCTGCCACATCAGGACCAAAGAATGAAAGCCGATCAATGGTCACTATCCGTCCTTCATGTGGAAAACACATCACGTGAAAGAGGGAGGAGACAAGTGCTCCCATGGCATAGGTGTAATCGCGCCCCAAAAGAAAATTAAAATCCAATGGGCCTGGAACAACCATCACATCCATATGGACAGTTTTACCTCCCAAAGTGATAGGTAACTGTGGAAGGATCCCTAATGGTTGACTAGTCATTTTGTTGAATGCCAACAGATTCTGCGTAACAGGCACAAGCGGCGGTGAACTGAAAGCTTGCCAGGTAGTTGAGGATAGGATACTAACCGAGGCGCCTTCATCTATAATGGTGTTGGGTACAACCAGACCAAAAGCCTGTACTGTGATCTCGAAAGGCACATAAGATTGAAGGCGGAATCCTGCAAATCGGCTCCAATCAAAGGAAGCAACCAAACTACTTAGAGGGGCTACCATCGAACCACAAAGGTCTTCCCCTGATGTTACGGAAGAAGGAGCATCCTCCATGACTTCCATCACGGGGTTGGGAGGAGGGACCTCCATCACGGGAGGTGAGGGAGCTTCTTCTTGAGGTACGGGGACAGGAGAATATTTCTCCAAGTCTGAAGAATCTAAAGAAACCAGAAGGACATGGGGGGTGTGAGATCCACTCTCAACGGAAAATACCTGGTGCACTGGAGACGGGGCCAGCTCAACTGATCCCATGACTAATGGTTGGTTGGGGATGGATTCCTGAATTTGAATTTCCAAGGGAGTGGGATCGACCAAGGATGACTCTTGACCAATAATAGAATCAACTGGTGGAGGACTCAAAGAAAGTTTCTTGTAACCAGCCGGAAGGCGTGGCATAGAAATGGTTGCGTTGCCCAAGACTCTTTTGGCTTCATCCATGTAAGGACAAAGGTGAATGGCATGGTGTCCTTCACACAACTTACAGGGATTGGTGAGATTACCCTGTTTCGTGGGAGCCTTACCAGCACCAGTTGAAGACATGCCCCCAACCTAATTCCCAGAAGCCAAAGGAAACGGGGGACGGTCGTTGGACCATGCTTCGAGCACCTTGGGAATGCCAGGGCAGTCTCAAAGGAGATGGTCTCCCGTGCATAACATGCAGGGGAACTTGACTTTCCGTGGAGGGTTGGGAGGTTTATCAAAAGGAGGTGTGTCAGAAACAGTGGTGGCAGCTTTAGCCTCTCTTTTATCGGACTTCTTCTTCTTTTTCTTCTTCTTCTTCTTCTTCTTATCCACCTGGTTACTCGAGTCGAGACTTTCACCAAGCGAAGTAGAAGGGGAGGACACAAAAACAGGCGAAGAAGGGGGGAGGTCCAACTTGGAATCAACATGAGGCCGTTCCAGTGGAGGAACTGATTGAGCAGTAGTGGAGACATTTGGGACCACAGAGGTTGAAAACAACCAAACGGGCAACCCAACAGTTAGCCCAGGAAGGGACAACTTTGCCATGTAAGGAGCACCAACATTCCCAGAAGGAGGAAAATGAACAGGGTTCCCATTGGAGGGGATTCCTTGGTTGGTGAACTCTGGAAAGGTTTCCATCATAAACTGAAAATCGCACACAGGGCTGAAAAAGAGTTAAGACACACAATCAAACGGCCAACAAACAAAAATCTAACAGGGCGTGTGATCGTGGGTGATTAACTTTTTACCACATTGAAATTAAGAAACTTCACCGTTTCATGTTTTAAGAGTCCAGAAACGGATGAAAGGTGACTCTATCTGTAATCCGCGCCAGACAGGGGATGGCACGAGTGATGAACTGGAAACCTGCACCAACTGGCGCGAATGTCAGGGCTAAACTCACGCCAATCAAGCCAACTATGAAAAGGTGAAAATTCGGAAAAGCAGAGGTCAGATCTGATCCTCTGGGGCTGAACCAAAATCCAAACACTCAGCAAGAGCCAGCCCAAAAGAGCTGATCAAGCAAGGAAAGTCAAGAATTGACCAAAAAGACAAGACAACACTCCAAGTCGTTCAGTTCATAAACTAAACCGGAGATTGACTGAAGTAGCATTGATCTACTTCGCTAATGCAGAGCAAAAGCATTTCAAAGGCTATCTGGCTGTACTTCATGCTCAGTCTATATTTTACAAAGCAAACAACAAGCTAAGTCCCCAGTGGAGTCGCCAAATTGTTGAAGAGGTTAATCCTCTCTACGGACAGAGGCGATCCCTACTAGCCCAGACCAAGACTAGCAACAATCCAACACACTATAGCGCAAGTTCCTAGTTGCAAATAAACAGACCAACGATGAAGGCCCACCTGGAATCCAACGCTATTGTTCATAGAGGAGGTGGTGCTCCCGTTCCTTAGCTCCAGCAGATCACGATCCTCACGATCTCCGTGAATGGACACCTGCACACGCAAGAAACAACACAAACGCAAGCATAAAATCAAATATACGCAACTATATTTCAATCAGAAAGTACATAACTCATTATCATCATACATAAGAACAAGAGTTGAACCATAACCAATAGTCGTTCATTAATAATCAATCAAAGGAGAGTACAACCAATGTTTTGACGATGAAATCTCCTTCGGCGGGTCGTCAACAGAACATGTCTCGCAAAGCCTGTCGGGAATAAGGACAAGCCTCTCTCTCCATATGCTGGACAATAGTCTCCTTGCTTGGATTCGGCCTTTAGGGAACTATGAAGGCTCTTGCAGCATAAGGCTCTTGTGAACTTGGAGATTTGGGAACTAGCTTGCAAAGGAAAAGGGTAAGCTTTTATAGATGGAGGAAGGGGAGTTGGGATCCCTATTATTATGGGATTGGCCCTATCATCAAGGAAGCTTCCATGAGGGGTGGAAAACCACTTCCTCTCTATGTAAATCCGTAGCGAAACCTCTCAACTCAAGATAGATATCAATCCAGGAATTTGTTAGGACGAAACTTTCACCATTTATTTTTTAAAAAAACCCCTTAATATGGTTGGCGTGAGTGCGACTCTATGACAGAGCGCCAATTGGCGCACCCTCTTTGGAGGATTTTCCCCCTTGGCACGAGGGCTGAACTGTGGAACCACGCCAATGGAAAAAGGCTATTTTTAGGGTTTTTCAGCAGGAGATGTCTTCAGGGAAATGAAAGCTCATCTTCATAGGGATGCAATGAAAGTATTTTCAAGTCTTGTCTCTACTCATAAGTCACGGAATGAGCCCTCCAATGTGCGGGATGGGGATTGCAGGGACGGTGACAAATTGCTGTGTAACAAGCTTCCACACCTACCCATAGAGGATTAGGTGTCCTACATTCCCTCGCTTAATCTGAAGGGGTATGTGTGAGTCCAACAAGAGAGTTGTAATAAAAATATACAAAGTATGCATGGAAGCACTTAGGCTTAATAAACTCTCTGAAATTTTGGCATAAAGAGGTGGTTTAAGGATGACCACCAACACTGGAATGCTTAGTGTAGTTCCCCAAAATGTTCCAAATCTGGCAAGAAGTTGAGGGCTTCTGCTAGAGGAAGTGTCCCTCATATTTGAAGAAGGATACCTTTAAACTAGAAGAAGGGGGGTCTACAACCTGGGATGGTTTAAGGATGGCCACCAACTCTGAAATGCTTGATGCATTTCCTGGAACTCTTCCAAAAATGGAAAGAAGATGAAGTCTTCTGCTAGAGGAAAAGCTCTGAATTCTTTGAAGAGGATGAATATCAAGCTCGCAAAGATGGTTTAAGGTTGTCCACCAACTAAAGGAATTATCATGGGCATCGATGTGTTTGGCTACAAATCTAAATCTGGAATGGCATATTGTGACTCAGGCTCGCTTGAAGTGTTGTGTCTCTAGATACAACTCTGAATTTGGAATGAGAGATTGGGGCTCAGATTTGCTTGAACTATTGTGTCTCTGGCTACAACTCTAGATCTGTAATGAGATATTGTGTCTCAAGTTCGCTTGAATTGCTATGTCTCTAGCTACAACTATGAATCCTAAATGATAGGTTGTGGCTCAGGCTCACTTGATGTGGCTTCGAAGGTTGTAGATGACCACCATTTACCCCCCTGTCAAGTACAACATGAGATGATGGCAAAAAATCAACTGCAAGTTTTTTCACTATTCTAGAACAAGTTTTGACATGTAAATTAAACATATTCTTGGTTGTTGGCTCCCCTTGCCAATAAGTGATCCATCCAAGATGAATCTTTGTTCTTGCAGGACACTTGTTTCTGAAGCATCTGTGTGAAGAATGGGTGTGTCGACCACAGTGCTTTCATGGGTGAAGATTGAAACAATGATCTTTCATATGGCCAACTCGATCACAATGTTGTAATTTCACAATCTATTGTTGTTGGTGTGGAAGAGGAGCAACATCTGGAATAGCTAAAGCTGAACTTCATAAAGAAATCCAACACTTTTAAATTGAATGGTCTTGGAGTAGTTTGGAATATGAAAGGAAAATTCCTTTTCATATCCAAGACCTATTCTATGCTTGTTATGGACAAGATCTTCCCATGTTTTGATGATGGTCTTGGGAAGCACATGCTTAATTTCGACACCTGAATGAAAATTTTCTCCTGAACTAGACACTAAATGTGAATCGAATGCAAAATTATTCACTTGTTGCTTATAGGAGTCTGTTTCAATTTTCTGAATAGAAACAAGTTCAGAATGATGACTCCACTGTTGTAATTCTTCTTGCTAAAACTAAGATTCAAGCTACAAAAAATCAATCTTCTCTTGTGCATTATGTAAACAGCTCTGAATGTGTGAGAGAGCTTCCTTACTGATTTTAACCATCCCATAAATAGTGGAACAAATTAGGCTATTCAATAAATTTAATGCATCATCAATTTGATCCATTTCATAACAATGTTTCAGCTACAAATAAACAAATATATCACACAATGAAAATAGTTGCAACTTAAAAACTATAATCAATCCCCGATGCTTGTGAAAATATCTTTGTAATCAAGACACCACATGAAGAAGTTCAGATCTTCACTCCTGGCAGAAAATCCTCAACCAATTTCGACTTTATATTATTGTTGTAGTTGTTTCAATAATGTACCAATGAAAATATATCTAAATATATTAGAATATAAATCGGGCCTAATCAGTAAATGAAAGATCTGCTTTCCATTTAAGAGAAATTGGCTATAGTGCCCACTCAAAAAATCTGAAATTGTTGTCTTTCTACTAAATATCATGGTGCACACTCATTATTCACGTATCTAAAATTATATTATTAACATCAATTGTATCTATGTCCTTGACATCGACATCCTTAAAACACATAGGTTCGACAATTTTGAGACGCTCGCATCCATAAGGAACAATCACAATATTTCTTCATATGGTTCCTACGACTTTCATTCTCAAGCGATGTTGAAATGGAAGAATAAAAAACAGGTATTCCCAACTTAGTGGAACAATGACACTTTAGGCACAACCACAATATTTCTAGTGTGATACCAATCAAAACTATTGGCACAACTCTCATCGAAACGATTGATACAATCTTTTAAGTTTGGAAGGAAAGAGGCCTTTCAGTCTAGAACCATAAGAGATTATTAAATTTATTTTAAAAATGGAAATTGTCCAAGTGATTTGCTTCGGCCTCGTATCAATATGATCAATCATGAAAATAATTAATTTAAAGTTTGGCAACCTCTCGCACTATGTCGCAAAATCTTATTGCATTTATGTCCGTTGTCCCATTGCAAGTTTGTGCAACATGTACAATGCCTTTCTCAAAATAAAAACTAGAAAGATGCCTCTTTTCCGTTGACTCATCAGCCCCCAAACCTTGCCAAATTGTATATTTGTACCATGCTATGAATATATGTCCCTTAGATATTTCTATGTTTTCTCCTATCTCGGTGCAACAATAGTGCTTCATACTAAAAAAATAGGGGACGTGGTCAAATGCCAAAAGCAATCACCAAGCACCAGTCAGTCAACAATAAAATTCAATTGTGAATAATCAAATCCATGACATTGATGAGATGCATCTCTGATCCATAAATAAGAGTTTAAATGACACAATAAAAATGGAGAGACATGTCTGCAACAAATATCGTCTCTAATGTAATCAGGAATTGGAAATTTTACAATGCAACTACAAGAATAATTTGTTCAAGAATAATTTACAAGTATACTAGGTGTAGCCCCTCCTGCTTCGTCTTAGGCTACATCTACATCAACCACCTTGTTCACAAGAAATCAGATTTCCCAATCATTTCCCTCAATATCCATTGCCTTCTCCTCACAAGAGTCACGATAACCGTGAAGATGCTTAATGATGCACACTGTAATAATGTTATCTATGTTAGATTGGGCGGCATTTGCAATTCCGATCTTAACTATCTTGACATCAACTTGCTCTTCTGTCTCACTTTTTGGTTGAAGGTCACAGGTAAATCTATTGTTTGCACTTGGTGGAGGAAATTATCATAGGTGCCTTGGGACAGAGGATAGAGAGGACTCTACCCGGATTTAGACTGTGCTTCTCACTATTAGGATGGGAAGAGGAATCACACAATTGCAATCTCTCGATTCCGCTACTAGACATAGAGTGTGGTTTCAAGGGTGTATGTGTTACTATATGGGAGCATTGTATACAAGTGTATACTCAGGTGGCATGTAGACAATGGAGTAGAGATGATAGTGGTCATGGGTGCGTATCAGATCCACGATGTCAGAGCATTAATGTGATAGAACGTGTTAATATATGTTGTAAAGCTCGATGGAGTAGGGATGGACAGAGACGAAAAGAGAGGTAAATGCATTCAAAGGCATTCAGAACATTGAAAGAGACGTTTTGGAGGCCACCAATATAAGGCGTGACACGCTAACCAAGAAATGGCCTCTAGCAGATTATTCGAGTAGGTACCAAAACTGTTTACGGTAAAATAAATGAAATACAGGAAAGCCTAACACTGATGGAAGAGAATTTATACATTTAGATGTTTCTGGACATGCACTTATACATGTAAATATTCCTAAATGAAACTATGAGCATAATAGGGCTAGGAAAAATGAAGTCGTAGTAGGACAGGTTTGATGCACTGGCACACAAAGAATGGCCACAAAAACTAGTGGCTCAGATATGAGCATGGCAGGAATTAACTTGGCTCTGATACCATGTTAAACACATGCATCGTAAACACACAAGAATAGGAAAATAGGCGTGATTTCCTATTATCATTAACATGATGTATATTTATAATACAATGATGTGACTCTTGGATTCTACATTCTAAGTCACTTGGACTCCTTTCTTCCATTTGGATTCCACACCTACCCATAAAGGATTAGGTGTCCAACAATTTCAAGGAGATGTAGCTCTCGAGATACCTCCCCAGTTAGCTACAATCTGGAAATAAGAATCATTACTTACTTCATGATAAAGATATTCCTTTGTGAGCATTTGGCGATGAAGATGTAATCGATGTATGTTTGTCAGAAAGAGGTGCCAGAACCATCAAAGAAAGTTAGGGTTGTTGTACCATTATCATGAACTTCAATGATCTCATAAGGTCCAAGCCATCTCATCTGATGTTTTCATGGAAAATATTGAAATCTAGAATCGTACAAAAATTCCCAATCACCTTTCTAAAACGTCTTCTTTTTAATGAGATGATCATGTCGCTTGTCCCTCTATCATTGGATAATAGTTTTGCATTGTAAAGCCGATAGGCATGCTTTGTCCAATTCATTAAGTTGTTGTAAGTGTTTCTTTTGAAATACTTTGAAGTCCAATCCAAATTCTTTTGTCATTTTAGGAGTATTTATTTCAAACTCGATTGGAAAAACAGGTTCTTTCCAAAAAACAAGATGATATGGTGAGTGGCCAGTAATGGTGCTCTATGTTATCCGGTAAGCCCATAAAGCTTCTAGAATTTTAATTGCCCAATTCTGATGATTGAAAGATATTTCCTTTGTTAGAATTACCTCCAGGACTTTATTAGTGTTTTGTACTTGTTTGTTTTCCTCGAGGTGTTATGGAGAAGTAATTATGTGCTTAATATGATAATTTTGGAGGGTGGTTGTAATGTTATGAGTGGTAAATGACGATCCCCCATATGTTATTACTTCTCTTGGTAAAATGTATCGCACGAAAGTTTCAAATCAAAAGCTAGTAAATGCTTCTTCCATGAATTTTGGAAGGGCTATTGCTTCTGTTAGAGTCGGTATCTTCATCTCTCCGCCAGAGATCAAAATATCTTTGTTGCATTTCACTTTAGGTGTCTCATTCAGTTCAGTCAGTTGCATTCCGTTAGCAAGCATAGATCATCTGATGGAAGGGTCTCTTCATTCATATCCCTCATGCCATGTACCTGTTGGTCCCTGTCTGTTCATCAAAATCCATCAAAGGCACTTACAGTCATTTAAAGTCATGTTTGGTCTTTTGGTGGGCAAAGAGTTTTTTTAGAGTTTTTAGTCTCATTAGGTCTAGGGTTTAGTTTTTAGAATGTCTAATAATGCCAACAGGCACATGAGGAAGCTTCCAATAAGGTTTCATTTCAAAATTTTCATCGTCAATAATGCTTGATAATGATTCTTCTTCAAAACTCTGTTTTGAAGAAAAATCGTCAAATTCGTCTTTGTAATAAATGTAATGTAATTTTTAAAGTTTTTCAATCATGAAGTACTTCAGGAGCAGCCCTGGTCATCCTTTGCCAAAATTCCATGCCAACTATCCCTGCAAAGACAGACAAGAGATTCATCATGAGTTCAAAAATAAAAGGAAACAAGCAAAACAGAGTTATGTGAAAGTGTCACAATTCAAACATTAGAAAGTGGGTTTTCTAAATCAAAAATCAAAGTCTATGGCCATATAAGATATTTTTGGTGTTCAAACAATTCATTTGCACGCTAAGACAAGAGTGAAGCCAAGTCAAATTGTGGAAGAGCGAAAACAATGGTTTGAAGCCGAGATTGTGGGTGAGTTACCTGCGCGGCGCGTTGGGTGAAGGTCGCGGCACACATAACAGTCGCGACGCATAGAGCCGCCCATCTCCTTGCAAATTATAATGGGCGCAGTGCACACAGTTGTCGCGGTGCGTTGGGTTGTGCGCGTGGCGCACAGGGCCGATACTCAAATTCTATCATTGCCTTCAACAAATTTCAAATTTCTCTGTCCCATTTGCTCCATGTAAGTTTGACTGATCTTGCAATTGCCATTGAATAATGTTTAGTGTGGTTTCAAAGATTGGTTTTGAGAATTTGTAATGTCAAAATTCAAACCCTATCCTTTTGTTAAAACTACTCCTTAGGGTTTTGAAATGGTGTTTTAAAAGTCATTTTGGTGCTCCATTTCCCACCTGTGATTCCTTTCCCATCACTGTCATACTATCATTATAGTCCCTCCCTTATTCCATTATATCCCATTCCATTTCCTCTCATTCTCTTTTTCTCATTTCATGTGTAAAAATTCCCAAAACCCCAAGTCCAAACAGTCAAGTGACTGTCCTTACACTTCAACTTTTACTTGAATGAATCACATTGTCCCCACTGTCCTATTTTTCTCCATAGTCCCTTCCTTTTGACACATATTTGGAATTAAAACAAAAAGCACCAAGCTCTCATTTCTACCTCATACAAGCCAAACATAGACCTTGCAACACCGTGTAGACAGACACTGATACATCATATGACAGAGATAGTGATTCTACTACTGAGCTACATGCACCTCGGAGGCCTAAAAAGGGTGGGAGACATGTGAGAGAAGATCCCACCTCATTGACCCAATTACAGGCTTGCCCACTTACAATGGCGTGTTTTTGAGAGCAGTCATGCTATCAGTATTGTGAGATGATTGCTAGGATTCAGCATCATTAGGAGTTGGCTCGTTTATTTGTATTACATTTGTGTGATGGTCAGGTAACTCTTGTTGGTGTAACTTTCACTTTGACACCGGAAACCATATCACAAGCAACAGGAATACCGAATGTGGGTGAACAGTGGAAAAGAAGGCAGTAGGTGGATAGAGTGTATTATGAACCATACATCAGGCCTAGCTATGTCAGACAGCTTAGTAGAGTATTCCCATTCCGGTTCTTGAAGGAGTCCTATGCGCCATTGATGAAACTCATTATCAGATACTTTAGTTGTCAGGGCCGCTTCTCATGCCTCTATGCATACCATATCAGATTATTGATGCATTTCACAAGAGTGAGGATGATGAACATTCCATATGTCATGTGCCGAAATATTGAGCGAATGACCACTCTTGTGCAGAAGAAGACTCCTAAGCAGTAGTACAACAACATTTACCACTATGCACTCATCAAGATCGTTGTTGTACATCAGCTTGGATTGCAGGGTGTTTCATGTGAGGATTTCATTTCCCATGAGTTCTTTACAGCTCTTCATGTTCCTCAGGAGGTTGTCCATGATGTAGGTGAACCTTCACATCAGTATGGAGGTAAGGAGGCAGAGACTACCAGTTTGCTAACGTATTTCACTTATCAAAATTTATGCATGCCTATGGATTACCTAAGAATTTTGACAAGTTTTGGGTTGCCTAAAGGGTCAAAAACACCCTAAAAATGGCCTTTCTACCACCTTTTGCACACACAGGAAGCAGTGTTGGGAGATTGGATTTTTGGAGGGGAAAATGGACACCAAATCTAGAAATTCCACTTGGGTTGGAAAGTAGACAGACAAAGCTTTCCAACGAGATATCCTGCACTCAATTTTGACTTCCGGAAGGCCCTCAAAATAAGCCTCAAAGTTGTGCTACGCATAGAGATTTTGGGCGCGACGCATAGAGAATTTTGGCCTATTTTTCACTCAGCAGCTCAGAATTTCACCTAGTTTTGGCCAGTTTTACTTTTTCATGTAATTCTTGATGTAAATTAATGACTTTGATGTAATTTTGGCACATTTTTACTCATCTTAGTAGATTCATTCACTAAAAAGTGAAATGTAAGTGAATGAATCAGTTTCCTATCATATAGAGGCAAGTTGTTTCATTGCCTATTTTCTAGTTCCTAGTTTAGATATGGTTGAAACAACTCCTAGAATGATGAGCTCGACCCCTAGAGGCATGGGAATGAGTTAGGCTTGTCTATATCATGTAATTCATCAGTCATTTTCAGGGTTGGACACTTGGGATTGCTTGGCACTTCATTGTACATTTCATCTCTGCAATTTTGGCAAAGGAATAGACCAGGGTTTGCAGCACTTTTTGGGATCCATGTGGCTCTGTGTTTTGATGGTGTTTTTATCCATGTAATTGTAAGTTCACTGATGTGTTATGTGTACCATTTCCCTTCTCTGTTATTCTTAAATTAAACAAATGAGTTATAAAGGTAGAATTCATTAGATTGTTGTGCTCTGCCTTGAACTTTTGTTTAATTTTACATATTTTCATCTGTTCGAAGAGGATTCTTGAGACCCTCTTGCCCTCTTCAGCTCCTCACTAGTCTGAACCATCCATTCATTCATTTTAAAACATCAAAACTATTTCCTTCCTTGCCCCAATCATAACTCTCCAAAAACTAGGCCTCATCCCCGAACCCAATTTTCCTTTCCCTTTGATTCCAACAAAAACCCCCAAAATCAAAATCAAACCCTCCTACTTATATACCTAGCCTAA
Organism: Pinus albicaulis; assembly: GCA_034641835.2. Lineage (NCBI taxonomy): Eukaryota > Viridiplantae > Streptophyta > Pinopsida > Pinales > Pinaceae > Pinus > Pinus albicaulis. The sequence goes on from CM076576.1 coordinate 845,286,602, forward strand.
AATCAGCATTCATTTCAAGTCATCTCAAACCCTATTGATCATTTTTGCTGAGATTCACTCAGAGAGAGCCCTCTCCTGATCTAGTAGGGCTAGCTACCAGACTGAGCGTGGTTTGATGTTACCCTGAACTCTGCCTTCCTTCAGCATGAGGTGGATTTAGGCAATAACAGCTTCCACCCACTTAGTCACATAGTCTATGCAGACTAGGATGTACACCTTTTGGTTCGACAAAGGGTTAAAAGGACCCGCAGAGCATAATGCACATCTCTCAAAGGGTTATATTATCATTTGCATATGTAGAGGCATTTTGTATGCTTGGCCACGATGACCCATTCTTCGCTGTTTGTCACAACTATAGACATACTTTTTCACATATTTAAATATAATGGGCCAGCAATAGCCCATCTGGAGTACCTTATGTCTAGTTCTGCAATAATCAAGATTCCCATCATAGGGCTTATCATGGAAGGCTTTCAAAATATCATAGGTTTCATCCTCTTTGATGCACCTGTGAATTTGAAAATCAGAGCTTGTGTAGAAAAGATATCCTCTTATCCAGGAAAATTGAGCGCTATGTTGAACAATTAATTTCCTCTCCCATGGTGACAAATGTTTTGGAAGTTTTCTTGCCGCCAAGTAATTCGCCACGTAAACATACCAAGGAGTCTTTATTGTCATTGAAAATAGATCTTCATCCAAGAATTTATCATCCACTAGTGATGGATCAATTATTTTACGTTCTTGGGGCAAGCAATGTGGAACAAGATTTTCATTTCCTAGGCGATCTTTGATGGTAATGTCGAACTCCTGTAATGAGAGCAACCATCAAGTCACCCGAAAATTAGTAATAGATTTTTTAGCTGAATAAATAATTTCAAAATGATTAGTGTACAAAAAAACTGGATATTCTATTATATAATGTCAAAATTTATTGACAGCATATACAACAGCTAAAAATTTATTCTTTGTCACTCTATACTTTAATTCGACTGGTGTAATATTTTTTCTCATATAGTAAAGGGAGTATGGTTTCTTTCCTTCTTGCATTCCTAGGACAATGCCCATTGCTGTGTCCGATGTGTCTGATGAGATATGGAAGGGCAGATTCCATTTTTTTCCTCTGAACATCGAGTTTGTTGAAAGTCTTTTTTTAAGATCTGAAAAATCGACATCGCATGTGTCATTCCACTCAAAGTAAATGTTACCTATTAAAAAATACAATGGTGCAGCTAATATTGATAATTTTTCTATAAATATACGATAATATCCAACATAGCAGGGGAAACTACGTACGTCTATTGGTTTACAGGGTGTGGGTAACTTAAGGATCGCCTAAATATTTGTCGGATCTACTTGAATACTTGCAACAAAAATATAATGTCTAAAAACTACACCTTTGGTCATCATCATCTAGATTTTTTCATGGCTAAGGCATAATCTAGTAGAAATACATCGTTCAAGAAATATTTCCAAATTCTTTAATGCTTGATCAAATTCATCACAATGCACAGTAAAGTTGTCCATGTAAAATTCAAGTCATTGTTGTCTTGAGGGGTCCTGATCCAGGTTCAGAGTTAGCATGTAACCAACTAAACCCTCTTATAATGGGCCCTTTCAAAAATGACCTGTTTGCGCAAGCCAAAGTATCACTTGAAGCAGTATGGGGGGGGTGTTGGAACCATGTTTCCACACCCTCTGAGAGAAATAAATGAAGTGAGCATCCACAAATATATCTTATTGAACAAAATCTCTTGCAGACTGGAAACCCTAACCAAAAACCCTAGGTTGACTAGCAGAGGTTACCCCTATGCACACGCACACACAGTAGATACATAATCCTCTTTAACTATTATAACAATGTAATATCCAGCCTTTAAAGTAACAGTTATATGCAATTATTTTACGCATTAGCAATATAAATAGGTACGCAAACCATTTCGATTACAAATTATAGAAATCATATTCATAAACATAAATCATACGCATAACTGAATTACAAATGAATTTGCTGCAAAGACTTGCCAAAATAGATCCTTATTAACCAGTCTTCACAAAATTTCTTACAATTCACAGAAAACCCTTAGAATTCACCAGATCTACACGTGCACACAACCAGCAGGGTTCGCACACAGCCTAAATAAGGTCTCCACGCACACAGCTAGGAGGAGCCTTTCAGACACAAAAACTTACAACAGATTCAAATCATAGCTCTATCATATCAAAATCTCTCATAATTCATCTATTCATTGATTCCCATCCAACTCGATCTATACTTGTATTTATACCTCTGCTTGCACTCATACAATGGTCCTCAAACCATGGTTTGAGACCCCTAGTTTACCCATTAACCGATTACAACTCATGAAGGGACTTTGAATTGCCCCAAAGCCCCTTTGAATCTTCTTTGCATAGCACCCATGACTCAAAACTACAAAAATACCAATATTTATCCCAAAATTGTGGTCTTAAGGGACCCCACTCCAATAGTCCCCCAACATAATCTTGTGACTCATCCTGAGTTAGAGAGGAGGTGTGGTGATCATCTAGGCCTTTAGCTCTTCAATTGACGCAGTAGGTGCGCTAGGATGACCGTGCTTTGACCAACAATGCTCTGAGCTTCCTCCACCAACTTTTGCGATGTAGGTCCTTCTACTGCGAGATTGATGCTCCGCTGCATCTGGCCAAAGGTATTCACGGCAACATCAATGTCCTCAGAAAACTTCATGGCTTCATCATTGCACGGATTCATATGGGGGGTAACAATATGGTTCTTGTGGAGCAGATCTTTAATTTCTTCTTCCAGCACCTGGATTTTATACAATCGAGACATTCCCTGAGCAGGAACAAATGTTTGCAACGCCTCCTCTTTCTCATCAAATGTTTGTTCCTTTATGCACGGATCCTGTGATATATTTTAGATGAGGGGTCTGTCTGCATTGAATTCCATAATCCCGTGGCTGTATCCAAAGGTTCAATTCCTGTAACAACTGATGCTGCAATGTTTGATGAAGCCTCCTTTATCAAATCAGGGCACTGAGCTCGCACTTCAGGTGGAGTCTCTAGCTGGAGCTTCGCTTGCCTTGACCGCTTGGAATTTTGAGTGATAGACCTTCAAGGTGGCCACCAATCCTTCGACTTTGTCACGAGGCACAACAGAAGCAGGGATGGCAACTTCGGGGAGGTCACCATAGGGACGATCAATTAGGCTCTCTAACTCTACGCGTTGGGTCACCATTGCTTGCTAAGCTATCTAAGTCTGCAGATACCCTTGTGTACATGGTGCAATTATCTGCTCTGCCTCTGTGAGCTTCTGGTGCATGAATGCCTCTCGACATTGTAGCTCATTTGTGATCATTGATTGGATTGTATGCAACTTGCCTCTGGGAAGCATGGACAAGTTGATACCGAACTCGGAGCACGTTTTCACCTATGCGTGCAAGTCGGGATTCTCCAATGTGACCGTAACTCCAAGAAAGGGGAAAATCCATTTATCTACTATGTTGGTGACAATTATGGTACTCACGCTCATTTGATCCAGCCCCGCCTGAACAACATTCGCTTGAATGTGGTTCATTTTAAGTTGAAGCACCTGTAGACCGGACTACATTGCATCCACCATGACTTTATGCTACTCCTCAAGTGCAACCCATCGATCTTCGGAGGCAGATGTGACCGCGTCTGCAATTTTATCCAAATCATCCTCCATGAGGGTGACTTCATCTGTGCTTCCTTCCTGAGATCCTTTTCTCCTTTTGCGTGTACACTTGGGAGTTTCAGCTCCTTGCTTGGTGGCTCTGGGGGACTCATTTTCGAGGCCATTCCCTCCATCTCTACCACCGATATCAACTTCAGTCCCGTGCCTGGTTTCCTTCTCGGATTCTTTTTCTATGCCATTCTCGACTTATTTTTATGCTTCTGCAGTGTGACTTGTTTGTTTTGCAGCATCCGTCGTTGGTTTTCTTGATGTCAAGGTTGTGATGAGCCTAGTTTTCCATGACGTAGGCCATGTCGCAATGACCTGGTAAATTTCGGCCTCTATCACCATGTAGGGTAGGTTGTACCATACCCTATCCTTGTGCGCGCAAATATGTAGTTTATGCATGGTTTAGCCATATTAGTTAGTGTTGCGATGCGTAGGCTTGGAATGATGTATTCCATTGGCATGATAGCTTCCTGGCCATAAACCAACTTGAATGGTTTTTTATTGGAAATTTCTTAAAGGTGGTCTGATAAGCCCATAACACAACAGGTATGATAAGCCTATAACACAACAGATATGAACACGTCCCAATCGTTTCAGTCTGCATTGCAGATCTTTGTAAGCGTATTCTCCAGGATCTTGTTAAGGCTTCTACCGCACCGTTTTCCTGAGCGTAATAGGGAGTACTATTTTGGTGAGGAATATTGAATTCTTCTATCATAGCTTCAATAGCCTCATTCAGAAATTTCATACCCCGTTCACTCATCAATATCTTTGGGCACCCAAATCTAGTCACGATATTTTCCAAAATAAATTGTGCAGCAATGTGTGCAGTGTTGCCACATATTTTTGCACACCTTTTTTTTTTTCGGTGAAAATTTGTCGATTTCCTACTAATATTTTAAATGTCGAGAGATAATATGTTATGTTGTATTATGGCTCATTCATTTTATATATTAATTTTGATTTAAACGTGTTATTTTTATAAAAATATAATTATATATTTTGATGGAAATATTTGTTTTAAATTAAAATTATATTATAAGATTAATGAAAATTTATATCTCCTGTCAAAGTCATCGAAAGGGTTAACGTTCGGGAAGTTTTGAATGACTGAGATTGCCAAAATCAAAAGGACAATCTTCATTGATTTCGGACCCCCTCAAGCTTTTTGATATTTTCTTGAGGAGGCAGGTCCAAACTTGTGTTTTGTCAAAACTACTTTTGGGTCACGTGGCATCATTTAGAATAATTCGAAACCCCAAGGCCCAAAACCAGAAACCATTGTGGGCCCCCTCCAAAATCCATTTGTGGTTTCAGGGATCATTTTTTCTGTGGTGGTGAGTGTCGGTGTGTGATCAAGATAAGAGCGGATTCATACATGAAAAAGATACTATAAACCGTTTTTCCTCGGCCACTATTATTGACCAACCGAACTGTTTGATGTGGTTGCAACTGCAGCTATCGATGATCACTGTGGTTGCTTCAGATTTCCAGGAGGAAATCGAGGAAGCACACAGCTTCCACCTAGTAACAAAGGACCGCCCTTAGAAAAATTTGCAGATGCTAGATTCTGCAAACCGCTTAATCGTGATTTAATTCGATCTATCGCAGTGTTAAGAGGGTTGAAAGAACGAAAGGTGAGCTTTAGGAAAGAGACGATGGTGAGTTATAAAGAACTAGATAACCACTTTGCATCTATGAACCTTATTATGGACCAGACACATGGCCTTTTCTACATAATCGTGCACTCTACCGTGGAATAGGAATGACCAAAAAAGGAAGAAGGTCAGGGGTTGATGATATTGATGCATCATCTTGACTTCCTCTTCTTCGTGATTCATGGAGGATAGCTAGGAGAAAGGTGTCGCTTTCTGAGGCTGGTGAAAATGCATTGACAGATACAGTAGGAACAGGGAAGCATGGGAATGCTGTCTACTTCTGGGCAATATTGGACAATGATACTCGAGTTGGCACTGGAACATAAAATTTCTTAAAGAGAAAAAAATTTATGGTCATATTGTGATGCCATAAATGCTAGAAACTGCAGGTTTGTTTTCTTAGAGGAATTCAAAAGGATGTATAGTCTACCTGAAAGTTGGATGGCAATTCCACCCATGCCCATTGATGGCGACTCCTGGTCTATCCTACATAATTGGGAAATTCCTACAAGATCATTTTTGGAATTTGTAATGTTTGCTAGAATGTTTATTGATGCCATGGACACACAACACAACAATGAGCACCACAACAATGGTGAGTGTTGTTTGAGAATTTCGAAGGATCCTCATTGTTTCCAGCTTCTGGAGTTGCTTGTAAATGTTTGGGTATATCATAGTGCAAGAAGAATGATATATGTCAATCAAGAAACGGGACACATTCAAGAGCATCACAAGCTCAAAAGTTGGAGAGGAAACATGTGGGGAAATGGTTTAATTTTATCCTTTTGAAACGCATGGATGAAGACACGGCATAAGAAGTATATACTAAACACCTGACAAAGAGGTGGTTGTGGACTTCAACGGGAGAACTATACTGGAAAGGTGTATATGAGAGGGAAAAGCATCAATGAAATCAGTTAAGAATTGAAAAAAATATAAAGAGAATTGATCATATCTCTTATGAGATGGAATTTCTAACAGAATGGTGCAGCAGCAACGGAAAAACACTTCCATGCTTCCTTTTTTCCATGAAATTTTCTACACGTGTTGAAATGAAGTTGGGTAAGAATTTCATTTATAACAGATTATTCATGGCATAAAATCAAAAGTGAAAAGCTCATTGCTTTGATTGATTGACAGTTAGCAAATTTTAAGGAAACAAATTCAGATCTTCAGGAAAAAGATCAGCATATTTAAAGGGTTAATTCCAGATTGAAAGGTCATTTGGCATCGACAACTGCAACATTTCCAAATCCTCTCATAATCAATTTCTTATAGTTTTATTTGATTTCTTATAGTTTTATTTGATTTTATTCTGAGAAAGTATGTAATAAATTTTATTTTATTTTTAGTATATTGTTAAGATGTAATTTTATTTTCCTAAAAACTAGCAAGAGCTAGCTTATTGTAAATTCTATATATTTGATCATTTTTAATAAGAAAGCCTAGGATTTTGAGGCCAAGATCTTTTCATATTTGTAAAAATTTTATCCAGAAATTATAATTAGAGTATTTCAACTATGGCTTTCACAGAATTTGTGTTTCTCTATCCATTTTTCTAGTATTTCCATATCTATTTTCTTCATATGATTTTATTCATGTAAAGTTACCCAATTGGAAATTTAATTGAATCTCAGTTTCGTATCTGATTCGTTGTGAAGTTGTAATTGGATTAAGAGATTAATTTACAGAGCTATCTGTTATTGTAAATTACTCTTGAAATCTAAATTACACAAGTTTTATGTAACGACTGGATCATATTTTGTTTACTATGAAAACATAGTTTTCATAATTTCTCAAAACTATAATTAGTTAAATAGATTAGTATATCATACTTTCTATCTGATCAAGCTCCTCTTTGAAACTGATTATTGTTTGTCCATCTCCCTAGTGGTTAAGTAGTCAGTTTGGTTACTCCATTATTAGAGATCTCCTTACATTCTTCTATCAGATTCTTATACAAATCAAGTCGTTATATCAGGCTGAAAGCTCACACTTTGAAAAAGGACCCTACGAAGGAGGGATTTATTCTTGAATAGGGATTTTCATTGATAGCCAAGCACTCCCAGTTAAAAAACATAAATCCACCCATTGTGCTTCAAATTTTGATGTTTGGTGACAGTGAATAGTTTATTGTTCGGTGACAGTGAATAGTTTACTATTCGGTGACAGTGAGCAATGTTAAACAAAGCCTCATAACAACTGAGGGACTGCCTACGATAAAGAGGAATAACATTTGGCATTATTGCCAATGACGAAGTAACAAATATATTTTCCCTATAGTACGATAAAGTTTAGATCTATTCCTTGTTGGTGAACAAGGAATAGGCATTTGTATTGGTTTCATTATTTTAATCTGGCGACTCCACTATGTTAGATGGCGATTCCACTGGAAACCGATCTCGTTGTTTTGAAGTTTCAGTTGCCTTTACTGCTATGAGAGGTTTGTTGATACTTGAAATCAATAGTATATGTTTTCTCCTCTCAACCATGATCATAAATTACACAGAGGAAGCATTTTTTAAAGGACACGTGTGGGTATAAGTTTTCCATGGGAATTTATGTTCATATTGTATATATTTCTCATATTTTCAGTTGTTGGCAATGTGGTTTGTCGATAAATCCACTCCGCACTTAGCTACATTGGAAAACTGAATACACCTACCAGTAAGAATTTTCCAGTTGAGTTAGATAAAAGTGTGGTGATTGAATAGATATTCAGAATTTCAGTATGCAGTAGATCAGTGTGTTCATTGTTTATGAATGGTGTGATAGATCGGCTTATATTTTAAGTCTACATTTTTTCAATTTTCAGTTTTCAGTATGAAAGAGTATCATGGTTAATGTTGGCATATGGTTGCATTTCACAGTTGCAAGTTGTAGTTTGAACTAGCAGGCTATTCAAATCACTGGATTGATTTGTGAGAATTGGTTATGGTAGATAATGGTTGATGATCAGCCTTATAGTATGACTCCATGCCCAATGCTAAAGGCAATTGATTTTCTTGTTCTCTGCATCCCACAAGGAGAAGCAGTCTCCATTGGAGCTGATGTTGTAACATATTTTCGCACACTTAATTTTTTAAAAAATTTTGAGTGAAAAATTTCTGGTTTCCTACTAAGCTTTTAAATTTTGAGAGATAATTTGTTATGCTATCGTATCGTTCATTCATTTTATATATTAATTTTGATTTAAATATGTTATTTTTATAAAAATATAACTATATATTTTTATGGAAATAATTGTTTTAAATTAAAATTATATTATAAAATTAATAAAATCTTAATGCTTAAGTCAAAGTCATTGAAAGGGTTAACGTTCGGGCAGTTTGTAACACCCGAGATGGCCAAAATAAAAAGGACGGTCTTCATTGATTTCGGGACCCCTCAAGCTTTTGGACATTTTATTGAGGAGGGGGGTCCGAAATCTTGTTTTTTCAAAACTATTTTTGAGGCACGTGGCATCATTTAGAATAATTCGCATCCCCAGGCGTGAAACCACAAAACATTGCAGAACCCATCCAAATTTCATTTGTGGTTTCAGTAATCGATTTTTCTGTGGTGGTCAGTATGAGTTTGTGATCAAGATAATAGCCGATTCATACATGAAAAAAATATTGCAGACCATTTTTCTTCGGCCACCATTATTCACCAGCCTAACTGATTGACGTGTTTGCAATTGCAACTATCGATGATCACCCTAGTTGCTTTAGATTTCTAAGAGGAAATGGAGGAAGCACACAGCATCCACATGGTAACAAAGGATTGCCCTTAGAAAAAGTTGCAGATGCCAGATTCTGCAAACCATTTTATCGTGATTTAATTCTATCTATCACATTTTTAAGAGGGCTGAAAGAACGAAAGGAGAGCTCTATGAAAGAGACGATGGTGAGCTGGAAAGAATTAGACAACCACTTTGCATCTATGAACCTTATTATGGAACAAGCACATGGCCTTTTCTACATAATCGTGCATTGTAGCGTGGAATGGGCTTGAGCACAAAAGTCAGAAGGCCAGGGGTTGATGATATTGATGCATCATCTCGACTTCCTCTTATTCATGATTCATGGAGGGCAACTAGGAGAAAGGTGTCGCTTTCTGAAGCTGCTGAAAAGGCATTGACAGATACAGTTGGAAGAGGGAAGCATGGGAATGTTGTCTACTTCTGGAAAAGATTGGAAAATGATACTCAAGTTGGCACAGGAATAGAGACTTTCTCAAAGAGAAAAAGGTTTCTGGTCATATTGTGATGTCATAAATGCTAGAAATTGCAGGGTTGTTTTCTTAGACTCATTCAAAAGGGTGTATAATCTACCCGAAAGTTGGATGGCAGTTCGACCCGTGCCCATGGATGGCGACTCCTTGTCTGTTCTACATAGTTGGGAAATGCCTACAAGATCATTTTTTGAATTTTTAATGTTTGCTAGAATGTTTATTGACGCCATGGACACACATCATTACAATGAGCACCACAACAATGGCGAGTGTTGGTTGAGCATTTCGAAGGATCTTGGAGTTTCTTGTAAATGTTTGGACATATCACAGTGCAAGAAGAATGATATATGTCAATCGAGAAACAGGACACATATAAGAGCATTACAAACTCAAAAGTCGGAGAGGTAACATGTGGGTGAAATGGTTTTATTTTACTCTTTTGAAAAGCAAGAATGAAGACATCGCAGAAGAAGTAGAAACTGAACATTCGAAAAAGAAGTGTTTTTGGCCTTCAATGGGATAAGAGTATTGGCAAGGTGTTTATGAGAGGGACATGTATGGCTGAAATCAGTTAAGAAATGAAAATAATATCAAGATAATTGATCTATCACTTATGAGACAGAATTCCTAACATAATCGTGTAGCAGCAATGGAAAAACACTTGCATGCTTCCTTTTTTCCATGAAGTCTTCTACACATGTAGCAACGCAGTTGGGTAAAAATTTCATTTACAACAGATTATTAATGGCATATAATCGACAGTGAAAAGCTCATTTCTTTGATTGACTGACAGTCAGCAGATTTTAAGGAAACAGATTCAGATCTTCAGGAAAAAGATCAACATATTTAAAGGGCTAATCCCCAATTGAAAGGTCATTCGGCATCGACAGCTCTAGCATTTCCAAATCCTTTCACAATCAATTTCTTACATTTAGTTTTATTTGATTTTATTTTGAGAAAATATATAATAAATTATATTTTATTTTTAGTATATTGTTAAAATTTTGTTTTATTTTCCTAAAAAATAGCAACAACTAGCTTATTGTAAATTCTATATATTTGATCATTTTTAATAAGAAAGGGTGAGCTTTTGGGGTCAAGACCTTTTCAGATTTATAAAAATTTTCTCCACAAATTGTAAATCGCGTATTTGAGATTTGGCTTTGAGAATTTGTGTTTCTCTGTCTCTTTTTCCAGTATTTTCATATCTATTTTCTTCATATGATCTTATTCTTGTACAGTTATCCAATTGGAAATTTAATTGAATCTCAGTTTCATTGTGAAGTTGTAATTGGATTAAGATATTAATTTACAAGGCTATATGTTATTGTAAATTCCACTTGAAATCTAAATTATTACACAAGGCTTTTGTAATTACTTGATCATATTTTTCTTATTATGAAAACATATTTTTCATAATTTCTCAAGACTATAATTGTTTAAAGAGATTAGTATATCATACTGTCTGTCTGATCAAGCTCCTCTTTGAAGCTGATTATTGTTTGTCCATCTCCCTAGTGGTTAAGTAGTCAGTCTGGTTGTTCCATTATTAGGGATCTCCTTACATTCTTTTGTCAAATTCTTATACAAATCAAACCGTTATGTCAAGCTGGAAGTTGAAACTTTGAGAAAAGACTCTGTGAAGGAGGGATTTTTTCATGAATAGGGATTTTCATTGATAACCAACCACCCCCAATTAGAAACCATAAATTTGGCAATTGTGCTTCAAAGGATTTTGTTCGATGATAATGAACAGTGTTAAACAAAGCCTTGTAACAACCGTGGGAGCCCCCTCTGGTTCAAGGGCCAACTGGAACCTAAAGCCAATTGAGTTGGTTGCATGGTGTAGTTTTTGTAGGCAAGGAATGCCTACAGGAACCAAGAACTACATGCAGTAAAATCTTTTATAGGCTTGGATTCTTCCCATCTCGTTACATAGTCTGTTTTAGTGTTGATGTAGTGTGTGCCGACCTTTTTTCCTGGAGGATTAATAGGTCCCACAAAGTATATGGCCCATTTATCAAAAGCTTGCAGAGCCATCTGCGGCTACAATGGCATCTCATCTCTACGTGATGGCTTCCATATTCTTCGGCATACATTACAAGCTCACCAATATGTATGTGCATCGTTTTACAGTGTGGGAGACCATAATGCAATGCACATAACCTTTTGTGTGATAGATTTCGTTGCATAGTAGCCTCCTGCCACTCCTCCAAGAGCTTTGGCCAAGATGTCTTGTTTTTCATGTTCTACTACATATCTTATTAAAGCTTCATCAACACCAAATTTGTACATTTGATCAGCAATCAATGTAAAGTCAACTGCGTGTGTAACCAACTCCTTCCTTTTTTCCAGGGAGTATTCAACAGGTGCACTACTAGTAGTTAGAAATTGAATGATATATGAAAAGTTTTCATTGACCACTTTAATGGAAAAGAGATACGCATCATGTAATACATCATCCAGACTGGTTGGCTCTTACCCATTCTCAATGCGTGATAAGTGATCAGGTCCAACATTCAATCTACCAGGATTAGCAATGATTTCAAAAAAAAAATCTTGGAATAGCAGCAGCCATATACAAATCTCCCCCGCCCCCAACACAGGCTTGTTGAATAGGTAATTCAAATCAGAGTGGTCAGTGAACATCTTGAAGTTCCATCCTAGTAGACAATGCCTATATTTCTGCGGAGCGTAGACCATAGCCAAACCTTCCCTCTCTATGGTCGAATAGTTTCATTGTACACTAGAGAGCTTTCTATTTGCAAAGGCAATGGGGTGATCAATGTCTCCTCCTCCTGGATGCGCTAAGACAACTCCAAGTGCAATGTCAGATGCATCAACATGCACATGGAAGACCTTGGACTAGTCAGGGAATACAAAAATAGGCGTAGTAACCATCTTTTCCTTGAGAAGCTCAAAGCTCCTTTGGTAATCCTCATCCCAACAAAAGGATACATCTTTCTTCAACAATTTTCCATGGGTGCAGTGATCAACTTGTAACCATGAATGAATTTTACATAATATCTTGTGTGTCCCAGAATAGAGCGCAATTTTTTTACATTGGCACGAACCTCTAAATTGAAAATAACTGAAATTTTGGTTGGATCTATCATCAAAACTTTATGACAAACAATATTCCCCAACAACATCCCAAAAGGAACACAAAATATACACTTCTTTAAGTTAAGGGAGATATGATGCTTTATGCAAGTGTCAAGAAACATGCGCACATTGAAAACATGCTTCTTCAATAGTCCAAACACAGTCCAATCATCAAAGTACACCTCCAGAAACTTGTGCATGAACTCCTTGAATACAACTACTACTACATGTGAGAATATAGTAGGTGCATTATTCGATCCAAAGGTCATGACTGTGTATTGGAAGGATCCCAATTATGTTGCAAAAGTGGTCTTACTTTGGTCTTCTAGCATAATCCTCATCTGATGGTACCCTGTAAATCCATCAGTGAAAGAAAATTCCTATTGTCCTCCAACATTATCCAATATCCCGTCTGAAAATGGGGTGGGGAAGGGATCATGTACGCATGCATCATTCAATTTGCGCAAGTCCACAAAAATCCTTATTTATCCCTTAGTCTTATTTTCCTGAACAACCATCCAGCTTACCCAAATCAAAGTCTTCCATGCGCTCAATGATTCCTGCAGCAAACATTTTCTCCAAATATTCCTTCACTTTCTGCTTATATTTTGGATTTAACTGGTATGGTCCTTGCTTAATGAGGCACACATATCATTTCAGAGTGGTTTTCGTAACTCCCAAGTCCCCTACAATTCCTTTTGGCTTAGAAAATTTGCAGGGAATAAGTGATGATATTCTGTCAAAAACTCTGCAACCTTTCCCACCATGTCATCATCCCAATAATATCCTATTTCTGCCAATTTTGGCTATTCCTCCATCCTAATGTTGACTTTCTTAAGTTTTAGGGACTTAGTCACATCCATCATTCCTAACAAGTGGCCTTGAACTGTGTGCTCCCCCTCAAACTCTAGAATAGTTATATTTTAGGATCTTCATCATTATCTTCCACCAACAGGTTTTGGAAGTTGGCAATGGCCTGCATCTGTGCATCCCATGCAGGTGGTGGAACCTCTATTGCAAGTTTGTTCATTTCAAAGGTAACTCCTTCGATTACATGAAATACCTGGCCAATGCATTCAAACCCACTGGAAAAGCTGAAAGTGAGGAGAAAACTTTCCCTCAAGGAGGCCCAATCAGTAGTCCCTCGGTGCAACTCTATTTCCAAGTACCAATCGGTGGGTAGCTTCCCTAGAGTATCGACAAAAATATGCACCCATTCCAGCTGAGCTTTATCACTCCAAGAAATTGTTCATCTATCCAAGTGTGAGCACAGGTCATCCTATCCTGTTTACACTTCATCCAAATTTGTTACTAGATAAGTCAAATTTAGCCACATCATATAGGTGCATTCCTCCCAAGTTTCAAAGTTCCCTTTCTCCATATCCCAACAATTCGCTAAATTTACGTGCATGGAAATTTCGAGAGCTCGAAACCTTCACTCTTAGGGAAAACCTTTTCCATTTCTTCCAAAAATAAAACAACATTACTAGAACCATAAAAATAGGCAAATTATCATACCTCTCAGGGGATGCAATGCAAATATTTAGTGACTATGAGGTAGCGCAACGCAAAAACATCATGGACATGATTCTGCCAGTTTTCCATTTCCTCATCCGAATTAGTTAAGCATGAGCTATTATTTTCCCAATTCAACATCTAATCAGTAGTTGGGTTGATCCAATCCTTATCTCATGTGGTCAATTTGCATATGTAGTTTACATCATCTTCTATGCGCACGAGTTTTGTATATCTCTCCCCTTCCTCAGGATCAAAAGGTACTACAACCCTTGTACCATTATTTTGAAATATCATACTCCTTTGCTTTAAGTCGATGATGCCCCCCATTTCGATAGCCTAATCCAGTCCTAGTAGTGCAGAGTAGGGGTCTTTATCATCAACAATTTAGATTACTTCAAAGTCTATGCATACCTTGACTGCAACAATACCTACCATAACATGTGGGAGTCTTCCCAATGGAATAGTCTTATGTTGATTGACCATCTGCAACTGAATGTTAGACCATTCCAGTTTTGGTTCACCCATCTTCTGCCAGGTCTTCTTAGGTAGAAATTGTTCATCCGATCCCAAGTCTAGAATGAACTAATCCATCTCATATTCTCCAATATGCACAGTCATGTGCATCTCTCAACCGGTTCTCTTCTTATTGTTGTAGATCTTGTTTATGGACTTGGTCTCATTTTGAGGAAACTCTATATCTGCACAAATATCTATCAAAGCTTGAAGATTTTCTACGCTTTTCTGGTTACGTAATAGCTTGACGCACACTTGCAAGAAAGGTTTGACTTCTTCGAGGATATTTTCTTCTGATATTCACCTGGATGTGGAAGCACCTGTAGCAGAAAAATCCTTTCTAGCTTCTACAAAAGTCTCCCTCTCCCTCTGCAGGTTGAATCCTTCCTTCTTTTCAAAAGCCTTCCCGATCCAGGGTTCTGCATCAGCCTTCTTTCCCTTGTCTTCTCCAGTGGTACCACCACTTTGTGTAACCATGTTTAAACTCAGATCCTCTTACTAAAGCTAAAATCTAACCATTTGGATATTTTGCGTAGGCATCTGGGGGTTCTTCTCTTGCACTCTAGCAATTTAAATAGCATAATCTTCAATAAAATTATGAAACTGTCTACAATACTTGCAAGAATGTCTCCCAAGGCTCAGAAAATCACGCACAAAGTGCCCAACATCTCTATGGTTGTAGTAGATCATTTTTCCTCTTCCGTGACCTGCACCTCCAACTCTCCCTCCTCCCCTTCCTCTGGCTAGAGATACATAACACCCATAGGGGGATACTAGTGAGGATGGGTCGGATTGCACTCTATAGAGGTTGGAATTGTCAATCATTGAATCTAATGTGTGGTAGTGGTGCTCATCATGGCCAACTGAAGAGGAAAACCTACACCATTGCTTCTTTAGTTCTGGAACATAACTTCCTAATTGAGGGAGAAGGTTCATGTCACATCCACCAGCCACCTCACAACCATCACACCACATCATGGGGGTACCGCTTAACCCTATAGCCTCCCTGGGTTACAAAGGACTTATCCCCGCCAGTTGAATTTAATCCTGAAGCATGGGGAACTAGTATTTTGTGTGATCAAAGCCCTCATAGTGCATACAACATACCTCTGAGCAAGCATCTTTTCCCCTGTCCTTGCGCAGGTTTTTAATTTCCAAATGCATTACCTCTAATTTATTTTTGATTTGTAGGGTTCCAAATTGGTCATCAATTTTGGGCGTGGCTTCTAGCTTCATGGAAACTTCAAGAGCTTCATCCTGAGAATCAATTTTCTTCTAATTTAGTGGACCACACATATATGGAAATAGCATGGAAATAAACCATTATTTTTTTTTCTTATCATCATAGAAAAATCCTCCTTCGCTGATAGTGCACTTCAATCGTTGATCTGCCTCCCAAACAGATTCGTTTGGCTCTTGTCATATTTCTTTTAGCTCCGTTACACATTGAGAGTAGGAATTTGGTTTTCTAAATTACTGCTTCAAATATTCCTTGACCTCATCAACAATAGGGTTATAATTCTGAGCCAAATATCCCATAAACCAATCAAGTGCATGACCCTCAAATTCCATAGCTACCTATGCCCTCTTGACACCATGAGTGTTGACATTTTGCGCAGTCCATACTGCATCTACAACAAACCAGAATTGATCCATGTAATCATTTTCCACACCCTTGAAGGTGGGAAGCTTCATATGTGCATCCATATCACCTCTTGTGGATGGTGGGCATGGAGTAGGAGATGACCCACCCCTGTGTAATTTTGACTGTGGGGGTGGATGGAGGGTTACCTCCTGTGCGCGCAGCTTCACCACTTTCTGTATCATTGTTAGGCATGTTTCTAACACGGTTGTACACCGATCTATCACCTCTTTGGTTGACCCAAAAGTACTTCCCACTACATGTAGTGATTTCGAACTCGTTTGGGGACATTCACTCAGTGTGACTACACATAACACATTTTTCACACAATAACATCTTAATAAGCAAAGGCTTGGAGGGTATGAACTTACCTCTCGGTCCTTTGAAGAACCTCCTTTCCACTTGAGATTATGACACAAACTGATCAACCCCAAAATCTATCACAAATCCACCCAGAATGCTTCCAACCGAGTGGTCCACCGTCCGAGTGATGGTATTGTCAATCCTTTCTAATTTTTGGATCAACTAAGGTGTCCAGTGAGTCATTTTATCATCCTTTAGCAGGTCTGAAACTCCGTTAACCTTTGTAACCTCTCCTATAATTCATGTGCAAAGGTCACAAACAAGATTTTGTGAACCTGTATGAAAATTTACTTAAGTTCCCACTCTTCAGTAGACAATATATATTTTATATTATCCTTGATTGAGAATTCACATATATTTTTCTCAAACCAATCTTCTAATTCAGTTTTTGATGGATGCCACAACATCTAACCTCTATCAAAATGATCTTGGTCCCAGCAATAGAACCATTTTTTGGCTTGAGGGGTCCTAACCCAGGCTTAGAGTTAGCATGTAACTAAGAAAAACCTCTTACTACTGGCCCTTTCGGCAGTGACCTACTTGCGTAGGCGAAAGTCTCACCCAAAGCAGTATGGGGGGGGGGGGGCGGTACTAGAACCAGGTTTCCATACCATGAGAGAGAATCAAATGAAGTGGGCTTCCACAAACCTATATTATTGAATAGATTGTCTTAAGTACCAAAAACCCTAACTAGAAACCCCAGGTCGACTAGCACAGGTTAGCCCTACATGCACACACAGATAGTAGATCCAGAATCCCCTTTAACTATTCTAACAATGTAATATTCAACCTTTAAAGTAGCTGATCTATGCAATTATCTCACACATTAACAATATAAACATGTACACAAACTGATTCGATTACATATAACACAAATCATATACAGAACCATGAATCATACAGAGAACTGAATCAGAGATGCATTTGGTACACAGAATTGTCAAAATAGATATTTATTAATCATTCTTCAAAGGAACTCTTACAATTCACCAAATCTAACCGTGCACACAACCAGTGGGGTCCCCACACAACCGAACTAAGGTCTCCACACACACAGCTAGTAGGAGCCTTTCAGACGCAAACTCTTACAACATATTCAAGTCACAACTCTATCATATCAAATATGTCATAAATAATCTATTGATTGATTCCTATCTAACTCGATATATATTTCTATTACACTTACGCTTGCGATCATACTATGGTCCCCTAGTTTACCCATTAACCCATTAAAACTCATGAAGGGACTTTGACCCACCCCAAATCCCCTTTAACTCTTCTTTGCGTACTGCACACAACTCAAAACTACACAAATATCGATATTTATCCCAAAAGTGTGGTCCTAAGGCACCATGCTCCGACAATCCTTCATTAATCAAATCAAAGAAAATGATCAAGATCTATCTTTGGAAAGTGGTTGGAGCATTACACATCCCAAAAGGTAAAACCCTATATGAAAACGTTCCCCATGGGTAGGTAAATGTAGTCTCATATTAATCTTTGGGAGCGATCTGGATTTCGTTATAACTGTTGAAACCATCTAGGAAGGAGAAAAAATTATTCCCAACAAGAGTGTCAAGGACTTGTTCTATGAATGGAAGGGTAAAATGGTCTTTCTGGGTAGCCTTATTGAGTTCTCTATAGCTAACACAAATTCTGCACTTCTAATTTTTCTTGGGGACAACAACTAACGAAGAAACCC
This sequence comes from Pinus albicaulis, assembly GCA_034641835.2. Lineage (NCBI taxonomy): Eukaryota > Viridiplantae > Streptophyta > Pinopsida > Pinales > Pinaceae > Pinus > Pinus albicaulis. Next base: position 845,305,021 of record CM076576.1, read on the forward strand.
ACTAGATTTTTGAAATGGGCTATATAAAATTAAAATTCAACAGTTTTTGTAATTCATTTTTTCCTATGTCCCTGAGATGTGGATTTAATATTCTCTCAGGCTGTTGAATAGCGCAGGAATATTTTTCTGCATAGATTTGATGATTACATAATTGCGGGTCAATGCCCTTCATATCCGAATATTCCCAAGCAAAAGTTGGTTTATGCTATGGCCATATATTACTAGTGTATTCCATTTTTTTTATTGTAGCCCCATTATTGTTATTTTATACCCTTGTAGTCCCCGTATTTTTATTATTGCGCCCCATAATAACCCACTATTGTTATATTTGTGGCCTTACATTATTATTGTTAGGTCAGATAGGATTATATTGTGACCCCATGGACACTTATATATACAAAGTATTTTTTTATTTGAATCTTATAAAGACATTGAACATGATATATAAAAATTACAAGACCAAGTGCAACAAATTTCTCTCTCGCAAAGAGTAACAGATAATGAAATGGAAGCTAAGATGGATGGTTTGAAGAAAGGCGTGGAAGCTAATATGGATGGTTTGAAGAAAGGCGTCGAAGCTAAGATGGATGGTTTGAAGAATGACATGGAAGCTAAGATGGATGGCGTGGAAGCTAAGATGGATGGCATGTAAGGTAACATGAAAGAATTGAAGAAACACATGGAAGGTCTGATTGAAATTTTGGCAAAGTTGCTATAAGAAAAGATTCATAATGGCGAAAGTATAGTAGAGGAAAATCATGATGGGAACAAAAGAAATGTTAATCATGCTTTCATAGATTCTAATGTTAGATTTAAGACCCACCATATTCCAAAGATAGATATGAGGAAGTTTAATGGAAAGGATCCAATAACTTGGATACTACAAATGGAGCAATACTTTGAGCTCCATAATACACAAAACACATGAAAGGTACACATTAAAACTTTACATTTAGAACAAAATCAGTTTGTATGCTATCGATGGCTTTTTTCTCATAAACCACTGGTCACTTGGTCAATTTTTATGGAGGAAACGATAACACATTATGAGGATACAAAGAGCGACAACTTCTTTAGCTAATTGATAAATCACAGGAAAAAGGGTTCAATGATAAAGCACATTGATGATTTCCAAAAATTGAATGTAAGGGTAAATAAAATTCCAGAGGAGCATAGGATTGATGTCTTCATATGGCCTCTAAAGGATAACATCAAACATGAGGTTCACCTTTTGGAACTTGATACATTGGAGAAGGCATTCACGTTAGCAAGAAAAATTGAAAGAAAAATTATGGCCACAAGGAAGCCTACCACTCACAACTATAAGGATGAAGTGTTTCTACTCCTAGAATTCCAAAACCTACAAGGTTAACACCACAACAATTGGAAGAAAATGAAGAAAAAATAATTAGTTATAGTTGTGATAGAAAATACACTAAAGGTCATAAGTGTGATTAGAAGAAATTGTTTACAGAGATTGTGAAGAGGAGGAAGAAAAGGAACTAGAAATTTCAAAAGAGGAGGATATACAACATGAACCAATTGTAAAGGAAGACGAAATGAATTTGACCATATCCTGTAATGCATTGGAAGGAATTACCTCTCCTCAATCTCTCAAGATAGAAGGACATATCAAGAAGAAAAATTTAATAGTGCTTATTGATTCGGATAGTACCGATAATGTTATTCATTGTAAGGTAGCCAAGGAATTCAATTTCTTCCTATACCAAGTGCCAGAGTGTCAAGTGATGGTGCAAAATGAAGGAGCTATAAATTTCTATGGAAATTTCCATAATATCAAGATAAACATGGGGGAATATGTATTGAATATTCCAATGCTTTCGATTCGGGTGGGTGGTGCTGATTTTTTACTAGGAGTACAATGTTTACAATCTTTGGGGATGGTAGCTTTTAATTTTCAAGAAATTTTCTTAAAATTTATTTTGGAAGGAAAGGATGCTGAATTAAGGGGTATCACTTGGAAGCCATGAAATATAATAAGCTCTAATGTCATGAAAAAGCTTATGAGGAAAGAAAAATGTGGCATAATTTCCAAATTATGCTCACTAGAATTTCCAACATAAAACCATCTACTTCTTTAGATCTCCAAAAAGTCTTGGAGAATCATTCCAGGGTGTTTGAGACTCCCAAATGAATCCCACAAATTTGTGATCATGATCATGCTATTCATTTGATTCCAGGAAGGGTTCCTCTAAACATCATGCCTTACAGATATCCTTATGTCCAAAATAATGAAATGGAACGTATGATGGGAGACATGCTATAGGATGGTATAATTCAACCTAGTCAATGTTCTTTCCCTACTCCAGTAGTATTGGTGCACAAGAGGGATGGATCATGGTGGACGTGTCTAAATTATAGGGAGTTCAATAACCTCTCTATTAAAGATAAAGTTCCCATTACCGTGATTCATGAATTATTGGATGAATTAAATGGAGTAGTGTATTTCACCAAGTGGGATATTCGTTCAAGATATCATCAAATTATAATGAAGATTAATCACATTCTGAAAACAACATTTTGAAATAAGGAATGTCATTATGAATTTTTGGTCACACCTTTTGGCCCTACCAATGCATACCTTCTACATTTCGAGGGTTGATGAATTCCATTTTCAAACCCTTCCTTAGAAAATTTGTGCTAGTACTTTTTGATGATATACTAATCTCTAACAGGTCTTGGAAGGATCATGTTCAACATGTTGACAGGGTTCTCAAACTATTGAAGGATAAACAATTATATGCAAAAACCTTCAAATGTTTCTTTGGAGTACAAGACGTGGAATATCTAGGTCATATTGTATCTCAGGAGGGAGTTAAGGTTCACCTTAACAAAATTAAAACCATTAAGGAATGGAAATCACCCACAAACATAAAGAAGTTGTGAGGAATTTTGAGGTTAACAAGGTATTATCACAACTTTTTTAGAAATTATGGGAGAATAAAAGCACCTCTAACAACATTACTAAAGAAAGATTCATTTTTATGGACTCTGAAATTAAAAAAGGCCTTTTAACATCTTAAAGAGCCAATGGGCCAATCACCGATCTTAGCTACGCCATACTTCACGAAAACCTTTACGGTGGAGTGTGATGCCTAATGAAATGGAATTGCTGTAGTTTCAATGCAAGAAGGAAGACCCATTGCTTTTTAAAGTAGTCCAATCAAAGGAAAGTATTTACATAAATCTATTTATGAGAAGGAAATGTTCACAATACTACATGCACTAAATAAATGATGACCTTACCTAATGGGAAGACACTTCAAGATAAAAACTGGTCATGATAGTCTTAAATAATTTTTGGAACAAAGATTATCTTCAAAAGAGCAACAAAAATGGGTCACAAAGATGTTGGCTTATGAATTTGAAATCATCTACAAAAAATCGAAGCTAAATGTTGTTGCAAATGAACTCTCAAGAAAGTATGAGGATGTGGAGGCATTTCTTTGTTCCATTTCTATTATCCACCTAGTTCGGATTATCGAAGCAAGGGAGGAATGAAACAATATCCAATACATATTATGCAATTAGTTGGAAAAATCATTCCTTATGGTACAAACATCTCTTATATCTTTGTAATAATTCCCAACAAAAACAAAATATTCTTTTGGAATTGCACACATCTCCCTTAGGAGGAAACTAGGAATTTTTAAAAAATTACCACAAGATGAAGAAAGATTTTTCTTGGGATGTCCTTAAATCTAATATTCAAAATTTTGTGGCGAAATGTTCGGTTTTCCAGCAAAATAAAGTTGAAACAATTAAGACCCCGGGTCTTCTACAACCTTTGTCCATTCCAAGTCAACGTTGGGAGGAGGTTTGAATGGATTTCATCACATGTTTAACAAGCACCAAAGGAAAGAGTGTCATCATGGTGGTAGTTGATGGAATTACCATATATGCATGCTTTTGTGAATTATTTCATCCATTTAAAGAAATTATAGTTTCTACTACATTTATGGAAACAATTCAAAAGCTAGATGGAAACCCAAATATTATTGTAAGCGATAGAGATCCCATTTTCACTGGAAATTTTTGGACGGAATTATTTTCTTGTTTGGGTACTCAGCTAGCTCATAGCTCATCTTATCATGCTCAATCTGATGGGAAAACTGCGATAGTGAACAAATGTTTCGAAGGATATCTTTGTTGCTTTGTATCTGATAAACAAACACAATGTGTCAATTAGTTATCTCTGGCTGAATGGTGGTATAACACTTCATTCCACACTACATCAAAAATGACCCCATTTATGGCACTTTATGGATATTATCCGACATCCATCACATCACCTTTAAGATAAAATTCTAAGGTTCAAGTAGTGGAAGATCACATCGAGCATCAAAAACAAGTTCTCCAACTCTTAAAGGATAATCTAAATTTGGCACAGAATCAAATGAAAGAAGAGGAAGATCAACATCGTAGCGACAGAAATTTTGATGTAGAGGACTGAGTATTTTTATGGATACAAGGATACAAATAAATGTCCCTCAACCAAGCTAAGAAGGATAATATATTATCACCAAAGTACTATGGTCCTTACAATGCGTTGAAAAATATTGGTACTATGGCATACAAATTGGAGCTTCCCGCATCTTCCCAAGCGCACCCATTTTTCCATGTTTCGTGCTTAAATAAGGTTACAAGTGACACAATTCTGGTCAAAATAATATTTCCAAAACTTTATGAAGAAGGCAAAGTCATATTGGAATCTGAAGCAGTCATGGAAACAAGAACTCGACAACTACGAAATCGATCAATTTTAGAGTATCTCATCATGTGGAAGAACTTACCTACTGAATATTCCACATGGAAGGATGATAATTTTATACAGAAGCATCCAGAACTAATCAAGCATTGATGAAAACAATTTTTTGAAGGAGAGGGGCATGTTAGGGCACTATATTACTAGTGTAATCTCTTATTATTGTTAATGTAACCCCCTTATTGTTATTTTTATACCGTTGTAGTCCCCATATTATTATTACTGTGCCCCATAATAGCCCACTATTGGTATTTTTGTGCCCTTACATTATTATTGTTAGGTTGGCTAGGATTATGTTTTGACCCCATGGACTCCTATATATAGAAAGGAGGCTTTTCCATTTGAATCATCTAATAATTGTTCATTTATGTAATGTAAAGGAGGAGTCCCCCTCAAAGTGGTTGATTTCTAAGTCATTGATCTCTATTTTCTTCTATTTTGTTAGTCGGTTTCATAAAAATTTAAATATGTGAAGAATCTCAATTAATATTTGATGTTGTTTGTTATTCAGATTGGAATTAATGTTAAGGGTTTTACCTGGTTCAATTTCTATTGGTATGCTATTCTGAATGGAAGTTGTGGGTATATGAATGTTATTTGGAATTTCTAATGGATCTTCCTGTACCTCATTATCAAGTATATCCTTTAGCATTTGACACTTTTGTTTTAATATGGTAGACGATTTGTTAATGAAGCCATTAATTACATAATCTTCTACCTGATTTTATGTTTGAGGGCTTCATCTATCGTAAGAGGCGAGCATCGATTTTCTTCTTGGTATATATGTGAGCATGGTCGATAATTTTGAATAAGCATGATGGGTTTAGCAGGTGGATATATGATGACATTTTTTATGGCGTTTCCTGGAGTAATTTTCATGCTTCATGTTCGACACCCTATATATGTGTCTTTTGTTTCCAACCATGGCCTCTATAATATCAAAGGGTTCGCATCCAATCTATTCCTTGTATTAATAGCCAAAAATTCTACTAGGTATTCCCAAGAATTCATAGAGACTGTTGAGAAGGTAAATCCCCTCTGCGGGACGGAGGCGATCCCTACTAGCCCGGCAGGGGGTCTAGCAACAAACAAACAATGCTATGACGCGAGTGCTCCTAGTTACGAATGAAAGATTTGGGATAAGAACCTACCCTGGATTCAGTAGCTCGATCTGAAAAAAGAGATGTCCCCGTCCTTCGATCCCGTGCGATCACAATCCTTCCACGATCTCCGTGGATGAACACCGCACACGAAAGAACAAACGAGATACAAGCATAGGAACCGGCATACGTAACTAAACATCGGTCAGAAAGACATTACTCGCATTAACATAATGGAAAAAGGAGTGGAACCATAATCATAGTCATCTATTAAAGTGGTAAACGAATAGAAGTTACAACCAAGTTCTCGACGCTGCGACCTCCTTCGCGCGGGTCTCCCGGTCGTCCACGTCTCGCAAAGCTCGCCTGGGGGAAAGGGAAACCTCTCCGAGTCTCGTAACAATGGTCTCCTTGCTCGAATGGGCCTTAAGGGAAAGGAAGGATTCTTTTCGAGCACAAAGGCACTTGGGAATAGGAGATGCAAAGCTTCGACACTTCAAGACTAGCTTGCCATGGATCTAAGCAAGCTTTTTATAGATGGGGAAGGAGGGAGTTGGGATCCCTATTATTATGGGATGGGCCCTATCAACAAGGAAGGTTCCATAGAAGGTGGCAAAACTACTTCCCCTTCCATAGAACTCCCGTAGCCAAACCTCCCAACTCAAGATAGGCAGTGGTTGTGAGTTTGTTTGAACTCAACTTCCGCCATCCATATAAAAAAACAGTCCCTAAAATGGGTGGCGCGATTATCTGCTTCTATGACGAGCGCCAAGTGGCGCGACCTCTTTACGAGGATTTCCCCAGTGGTGCGTAATCTTGAATTGTCTACCCGCGCCAATGCAAAAAGAGTTGTTTTTTCATGGATTTTGCAAGGAGATGTCTCAAGGGGAAATGAAGCTCATACTCGAGAGGGATGCAATGATGATGTTTTTAGTGCATGACGGTGTTCACGAGGTCACGTTATGGGTCCTCCATTGTGCGGGACGGGGAATGGTAGGGACGGTGACAAATTATCGTGTAACGAGATGCCCCCTAAAGCATGAGGCCCGAGAGAGAGGGGGTGAAATGCTTTACGAGAACATGTCCGTCGAAGGCCCGCCGTCGGAAAACCCTGCATAGACAGATACAAGCGATATCTTAAGTACACGATGTATATATATGGTATGGACGCTGACCATCCGAGCAGAGTATGCTATAATCCGGATCCAAGGTATGGGCACGACCATCCAACTAAGATCAAACAAATAGACTCAGGTATGGTCGCGAGCCATCCAATCATTGAGTCATGTACATAATGACAATAATCCACAATCGCGACTGGATTACAACAGACACAATCCGGGGTCTTGCGCTCCATCTCGACCCAAATAAGTACAAGTTCTAGCACGCGAATATGTGAGGGCTGATGTCGAACATGCAAGAACATCGCTTGATTACCAGACCAATGATGAAAGCCGTTAACGGACGCGAGAGGAACCACCAATAATGACAATGGTCCTCAAGGTACTACGGGGTACAATCCACGGCGTGTGAATAAATGAGGCTGACGTCGAACACCCGCGAGAATCATCCGATCGGAGGTCAATAATGAAAACCTCTCGTCGAATGCGACAGACACGCCATTAAGGCATGCGGGCCCCAAGGTACCATCGGGAGTCTCTAGACCAACTTCTGGATAATGAGTTGAAGTCGACGAGGAAGTGATCTTGATCGAAGGTGGGCCATAATGATTCCCACATCATCGACACGAGACGAGAGGAACATAATGTTTTGTTGTGAATTAGGATCATATGAGACACGAGAGGAAGGTTGATATTCGCAGAGGCCGACTTCTCTTGAACATATAAACGGCACGGCAATGGACTTGGCGGTATTTGACATCAACGGATCAAAGGTCATGGCGACGAGGCGGTGAACAGATGAGAGGTCAAAGAGATTACCCAAACCCATGGAAGCAAAGTGAAACAACGAGATGAGATGTCCCCAACCCGACACGAATGCGGACAAGTGCCATGTTCAAGAGCGACATCATCGCGACGATAACGACGATGGTTCCATTTTTCCCCCACCATTTCACGGCGAGTACCCCAATTATTTTTGATGACAAGCTTGAAGGGGATAGCATATGCTTGTAATATAAGTCCGCCCTTCGGCGAAATCCATCCTAGTGCATTTAACGAGTCCTAGGGAAGGAGAAACTCGGAAAACGTCATTGCGACGGAATCCAATGTCATCGGGGTTTAACGAGTCTCGACAAAGGAAGAACTCGGCGTCTTTTCATGTTTAGAGAGTTTGAAAAGACAGCGAGAAAGAAAACTCCACCGGTCCCTTTTTCGTAAATAGTTCCCCGGATCCGAAAAGGTAGAAAACAATATCCGGGAAAAACCCCCTAGTCGCGATAGGCTAGGGTATTCCTTTTCGTGATCGATCCAACTCTGACACGAAAAAGGGTTAAACTTATATCGGGTGAATGTCGATTCGTGTCCATTTTAATGAGATCGAAACGACAAGGGCCTCGGCAATCTTTTCATGTTTAAAGAGTCGAGAAAAAGAGCTGAAAGTTGACTCCTCCCTGGAGGAACGAGTGGTATAAAGGGTAGCCGCTGGTTCCGGTAATGGTGGAACTAGTCAAAACAACTAAAGGTCAAGAGGTCGAGCTAACAAGACCACTCATTGCGAGCGGTTCCTCGGGAAAAGGTAAAACAACCAAGTGAAGGCATATGATCGGCCAAGCGAGATAGTGACAATGGAGTGAAAAACCAAGGCTCATCGGCAAAAGCGGGCTGATAAAATGGCGATCACAAGGGATAAAAAGGAAAAAGGTTTCATTTTTTACACAAGCTCGAAATCGGGAAACTACGCTTGAAGTTGGTTTCATTTTTTACACAAGCTTGAAACAAAGATAAACTATGCTTGAAACCGGTTTCATTTTTACACAAGCTTGAAACGGAAACAAACTATGCTTGAAAAAGTAAGCATGCCCTCCCGACGATGGTGACTCAATTCGAGGTACATGCCCCCAAGCTTCATTCCATATGAAAGGCGGATGGAGTGAAGGTTCAAATTACGAGATCAAGAGAGAGACTCGATCGGGATTTTACGAGATCTAAACAAAAAGACTCGAATTGAACGGGAATGTGTTTCATTATTTTAACGAGGTTGACACATTAAAAGAACTATCCTCAAACACCTTGTTTCATGGTTTAGGGAGCTTGACAGTAAGACCGAGAGCGTGCTCCGAGAAACCTTGTTTCATTTTTTTAAGAGCTTGACACAAGACAAGGAACTATGCTCAGACGACCTTGTTTCATTTTTTAAGGAGCTTGACACAAGACAAGGAACCGTGCTCCGAACAACCTTGTTTCATTTTTTAAGGAGCTTGACACAAGACAAGGAACTCTGCTCCGAACCTTGTTTCATTTTTTAAGGAGCTTGACGCAAGGGAAAAGAACTATGCTCCGATCGACTTCATCATAATGAACGAGAAGTCATCGCTTCCAAGAGTTCCACTCCCGATGGAAGGAAAACATCCCGGAAGTCGGGACCCAATGCTCCCCGCACACTGATGCACGACGGCATCATCACCGAGCACGAGCACGGGGTAAGTAGCCACATAGTTGACTCGCGGTGGGCGGATACAACGAGTGGATAAAAACCGGGAGGGGGGTGATGGCGGACCGGTTGCCACATTAGGACCAAAGAATGACAAAGCTGATCAATGGTCACGATCCTTCCTTCATGCGGAAAAACGAGGCCACACGAAAGAGGGAGGAGACGAGCGCTCCCATGGCATAGGTGTAATCGCGCCCCGAGACGGATTGAAATCCAAAGGGCCCGGAACGACCATCACGTCCATATGGACGCGTTTTACCTCCCAAAGTAACGAGGTAACCTTGGAAGGATCCCCAACGGTTGACTCGTCCTTACATTAAAAGTGAGCGATTCTCGCGTAACGAAAGCGCAAGCGGCGGCGAACCGAAAGCTTGCCGGGTAGTTGAAGACAGAATACTAACGGACGCACCTTCGTCTATAATGGTGCTGGGTACAACCCGGACCAAGAGCCCGCACTGTGAGCTCGAAAGGCACATAAGACGGAAGGCGAAATCCCGCAAATCGATTCCGGTCAAAGGAAGCGACCAAACTACTCGGAGGGGCTACCATCGACAAGTGAAGGTCTTCCCACGATGTTACGGTAGAAGAAGCATCCTCCATGACCTCCATCTCGAAGGCGGGAGGGATATCCTCTGGAGCCTCCATCATGGGAGGTGGAGGAGGGGCTTCTTGAAGTACGAGGGCGAGGGAGAATCTTTCTCCAAGCTCTGAAGAATCCGAAGAGACCGGAAGGACATGAGGGGTGTGAGATCCACTCTCGACGTAAAAGACCCGGTGCACCGCGGACGGGGCCGGGTTCGACCGATCCCATGACCAATGGTTGGTCGGGAACAGATTCCCGAATCTGACTACGGAGGAGTGGGATCGACCAAGGATGACCCTTGACCAATCACGGCATCGCCGGTGGAAGACTCAAAGAAAGTCGTTTATAACCAGCAGGGAGGCGTGGTGTAGAAAAGCGATCGGAGTTGTCCAAGACTCGCTTGGCTTCATCCATGTAAGGACAAAGGTGAATAGCATGGTGCCCTTCACACAACTTACGAGGGGATTGGTGATCTTACCCCGCTTCTTAGGAGCCTTACCGTGCCCCCAACTCGACTCCCGGAAGCCAAAGACAACGGTGGGCGACCGTTGGACCATGCTTCGAGTACCTTGGGAATGCCAGGGCGAGCTCTCGAAGAAGATGGTCTCCCGTGCACAACATGCGAGGGGAACTTGACTTTCCGAGGAGGGTTGGAAGGTTTATCAAGAGGAGATATCTCGGAGGCGATGGCCGTACATTTAGCCTCTCGCTTATCGGACTTCTTCTTCTTCGTCTTCTTCTTCTTCTTCTTAGCCACTCGGTTACTTGAATCCGAGACTTTCACGAGGCGAAGAGGAGGAGGAGGACTCGAAAACGAGGCGAAGAAGGGGAGAGGTCCACCTTAGAATCAACATGATGTGGTTCGGGTGGGGGAGTTGATTGACCGGTAAATGAGACATTTGGAACAGCGAGAGGTTGAGAACAACCAGACAGTAACCCAACGATTTATCCCGGGAAGGGACAACGTCGCCATATAAGGAGCGCCAACATTTCCAAAAGGAGGAAGAGTGACCGGGATTCCCATCGGAGGGGATTCCTTGGTTGGTGAACTACGAAAAAAGTTGCCATGAACTCAAAACCACACACGGGCTAAAAAACGAGTTAAGACACACGATCAAACGGTCAACAAGCAATGTCTAAATGGGTGTGTAATCGTGGGTGATTAATTTTACCACATTGGAAAGTAAGAAATTCTACCGTTTCATATTTTAAGAGTCGAGAAACGATAAAAAGGTGACTCTATCTCTTTTCGAGTTGACACAAGCGTGAAAGGACAAGCGCTTGACGGTCTTTTCAAGTTTAGGGAGTCGAAAAAGACCAAATGATATGCCCGAGAAAACTAGGCACAAAGGGTGTACCAAATATCCAGTGAACCGCAATATACACCTTGGTTTCAAAAATGAAACGGAAATCGACCAAGGACTTTCCGTACGTGCGGGTAGTCTCCCCGAATGTCGTGTTCGGTGTATCACGGGTATAGGGCGACGGACTCGGCTTCGTATGGATAAAGGATTGAAAACCTATAGGGGTCTCCCTTTATATACACGACGGTACGGGGGAGCGCAAGTCCGTACTAGCGCGTCTAAAGCCAAGAGGCTGAACGACAGCTGCTAGGTTTAACGACGCGGAACACGTCTCTAGCCTAGAGCTTCTAAATATGTTGCGTTAAGTTCCAATGTTGCCTTAGGTTAATTGAATGAATTTTACAGATTGATCTTCAATTAAGTTTCAATTTCACGAGCCTTATCGTATGTAGTGTCTCTAAATGCAAGCTATATGCCACGATGCAACATTTCGTTCGATGAAAACTAGTTAAATGAGAGTTGAGAGCTTTAATACAAACGAAATGAACGGAATACAAACAAGAATGTCTCTAATGCAACTAATGCAATTGCACATTTTTTCATTCAAACACTAATCACTAGTGATACGGAAAAAGATGACAATTTGCACTAATTAAAAAAAAACAAAAGAGATTATATTTTTTTTAAAATTTTCAATGTCTAATGGCTAATGTGCACCGAAAACAAAAAGGAACAATTAGAGAAATGATAACTAAGAGAGCAAAGCAAACAACATTCACTCACCAAGCAAGCAACCAAATCTCTAAATCGACCCAAAGTCTCTCAAATCGAAGAAAGACTCAAAAAACACCCCAATGGACCGTGTGATCGGGTCCAAAGCAAGGGACAAACGAATCCCGAATGAAAGAACGAACAATCACTCAAAAGACGCAACAAAACAATCAAAGGCTGCTAAGAGGGCATGGAGGGTTAAGCAACAAGTCGACGGGACAATCAAGACACCAAAGCTCCCAAGGAGGGCTCGATTCACTATGCCACTAGATGCCCTAGGGCTCAAATCGTGAAACCGATAGATAGAGACAAACAACCAAAGGATAGCGGTGAATTCCGGTCAAACCGGGCTCCAATGCACTCAAACAATCGGAAATCAAGAAGAAAAGTATTGGTCAAGCTCGGAAAGCCAAAAATTGAAGAAATTCAAAAAAAGTCACGGGGTGGCGCGATCGTGGCCTTGAAACTAGCGCCAGAGGCCGAGTGGCGCGAGACGGACAAATGCAACACGCGCCAAGTGGCGCGACCGTCGTGTAAAAACCCGCGCCGATCGAATTCTTCAATGAAAAACTAAAAAAACAAGCTAATGCGAGAAAAAGACCAACACAAGCTAAGCAAACCACAAGGCTAAAATAATGAAAGAACCCAACCCGTAAGGTTCATCAAGCAAGGAGAAACAATCAAAGCGAACCAATCATAAACGAGACAAGGAAAACCGGACGCTCCCAGTGAGTCGCCAATTTGTTGAGAAGGTAAATCCCCTCTGCGGGACGGAGGCGATCCCTACTAGCCCGAGCAGGTCTAGCAACAAACAAACAATGCTATGACGCAGGGCTCCTAGTTACGAATGAAAGATTTGGGATAAGAACCTACCCGGATTCAGCGCTCGATCTGAAAAAAGAGATGTCCCCGTCCTTCGATCCCCGGCAGATCACAATCCTTCCACGATCTCAGTGGATGAACACTCGCACACGAAAAGAACAAACGAGATACAAGCATAGGAACCAGACATACGTAACTAAACATCGGTCGAGAAAAGACATTACTCGCATTAACATAATGGAAAAAGGAGTGGAACCATAATCATAGTCATCTATTAAAGTGGTAAACGAATAGAAGTTACAACCAAGTTCACGCATTGCGGCCTCCTTCGCGCGGGTCTCCCGGTCGTCCCACGTCTCGCAAAGCTCGCTAGGGAAAGGGAAACCTCTCCCGAGTCTCGTAACAATGGTCTCCTTGCTCGAATGGGCCTTAAGGGAAAGGAAGGATTCTTTTCAGCACAAAGGCACTTGGGAATAGGAGATGCAAAGCTTCAGATCTTCAAGACTAGCTTGCCATGGATCCCGAGCAAGCTTTTTATAGATGGGGAAGGAGGGAGTTGGGATCCCTATTATTATGGGATGGGCCCTATCAACAAGGAAGGTTCCATAGAAGGTGGCAAAACTACTTCCCTTCCATAGAACTCCCGTAGCCAAACCTCCCAACTCAAGATAGGCGGTGGTTGTGAGTTTGTTTGAACTCAACTTCCGCCATCCATATATAAAAAACAGTCCCTAAAATGGGTGGCGCGATTGTTGCTCTATGACGGAGCGCCAAGTGGCGCGACCTCTTTACTGGGGATTTCCCTGAGTGGCGCGAGTACCGAGCTCGTCTACCCGCGCCAATGCAAAAAGAGCTGTTTTTCATGGATTTTGCAAGGAGATGTCTCAAGGGGAAATGAAGCTCATACTCGGAGGGATGCAATGATGATGTTTTCAGGTGCATGACGGTGTTCACGAGTCACGTTATGGGTCCTCCATTGTGCGGGACGGGGAATGGTAGGGACGGTGACAAATTATCGTGTAACGAGACAATAATTTATTCCAGAGTACCTTTAGGATTGACCACTGATCTATCGCCTAACTCTAATAAAGTTGAAGTTGGAATCAAGAATGTGATACCCAAAATACTGCATGTCTCGTAAGTAAAAATATTGATGGTTGCTCCTAAATCTACAAGAGTATTTGGAAAGGTGCCACCATATATTTGGACAATTACTATTGGGTTTCCTGGGTCATCATACTAGATAGGTACCTATTTTTCTAAAATGGGATCAGATAACGTTCCTACATGTGAACTATTATTGGGTCTTTGGCTTCGCTTCCAGGACTTTTACTGCATAAATCTTTGATTGTTTTAGCATAGATTATGACGCCTCGTATAGCATGAAAGAGTGGAATTTTTATACAAAAATTATTTAATTCCCTTGTAAGGTCATAATCTGGATACATAACTCATGTAGTTACTGTGATTCTTTCAGGGAATGCAGTAGAAACATGTGTAATTATATCAAAACCCTGTTGGTTGAATGCGACAATGGCTGGTTCAGAAATATCTATAATTGGAGGTTTTGTTGCAGGTTGCACCTATATGTGAGTTTCACTGTCTTCCGAATCCTGATTAGATCTGTCCCCTACAGGGAAGACAACCGACCCAAACCTTAGCCATAAGTCATTAATTTCAAGAGTATTTTCTTCATAATCCAAAATTTTGACAATTTGTACATATTGGACAGGTTTGTTATTTGCATTAGGATTTAGCTCAGCTAGAAATTGTGGATGTATCAAGGTTTAGGTGATAGAGGGTAGCTAAAATGGAGCTTGTAACAATGGTTGAGACTAGGAATGGTCCCGACAAGTGGATGAATGGACTTTGTAGGGTGCTGCTAATTTTGAGGCCACATTGAGTTTTGCATAGGTAAACTAGTCCATTAGGAAGGGTAGGGGTTATTGGATGCATTTTTTCATAATCGAGTATAATATTGTGAATTTTTCCACACAGACCCAACAAATGGTTTATTTGGCCAGGTCGGTGGGACATAAGCATAGGATTGCCAAGTCGAGTTAAAATAGGGTTACGCCTGCCATGCAGATCTAGGAATTTTTTATTGAATATACTACCCTGAATAAAACAGGGATGGATCTTGCATCATACTTGAAGTAATAGCCTACCATTGTTGTCATTGTGCCATAAGATATGTTCTTTGTAGATCTTTGTCAACTTCTTTTAACTCAACCTTTAGTTGTAGGAGTGATGGAAATCAGTCTGCCGGATGACCTTTAGTGAAAATAACACATGTTTAAACTGTATCGACTAGAAATTCCCTTTGGTTGTGTTTCTTGCGACAACAAGGACAGAATATGGCTAAAGCTCATTCCGCTTCAACTTGTTTATCTTTGGCATGCAAAAAATCTAACTGTGTAGTTAATATTCCCAAAACGTCAGTAGTATAATATTCTAAAAGGTTACCAATTTCCACTCGGGTTACACCTCCACCATAGAATTTGTTGGCTTAAGTGAGAGAATCGTGAATTCTAGGTCTATTCTGTTGAAAATGGAAACAAGAAACAGTGAAGGAGGCCTCCTGAAACATCTTTCCTGATCCTAGTTGGAAAGTGATCACCTAAACTAGGTGGGGACCACACATGTGATTTTTGTTGAAAAGTCTATTTTTGAATAGACTATGGTCATGAGTTATCTGGTCTATGAGTTGCAGGATGCTATTTATGGATGATTGTTCAAGTTGGTAAAAATAGATGGACCTCTATTTTTAGACATTGGGCGAAATCTATTTTTAGACTGCCAGTCTAAAAATAGAACAGTCGAATATTATTATCTCTTAATAATATTTGGACTATAAAAATTATCTTATCCTCTTGGCGCACTTCAGTTTGAGCTACAGATGTGGCACATGCAGCTGACAGAAGGAATTACGCTATTCCTAGGGTTTATTTGAGCTATTGCATGGTTGACTTCAGTTAGAACTCATGTGGCAGAGTTTGGTGGAGTTGGATATATTTGCATCTGGTGGGGTTGTGTTTGGTTTAACTTATATTGAACTATTAAATAGTTCAACCGATAAAATACCACACTAGTGATGAAAAGAATTAATTATTAATTAATTCACTAATTATTAACCTCATTATTCAACTAAAATAACATATCAAGCAGAACAAGAAGAAGGACAACAAGGAGACTGCTGTTAGAGGTAAGAAAGGGTGGAATCTGTTTTCATCGCCTTGTGACTATAGTGTGCATGAGATTTGCAAAATAATTGGAGGAGATTGACAATGAGGATTGCGTAGTTAAAGCCAAGGGAATTCGAATTCATTCCATCCATTCTCTCATCTTGGATTGCGCAGTAGAGGCAGGCAAACAGTGGAGGAGTTTTGAACCCGTGACTTGTTCAAAACTGAGCTAGTTTGTGTGTAACTTTTGGAGACAGTACTGAGTACTTGTGAGGAGTATTTTACTGAGATTGTTACATGATTCTTCTTCATTATAATATAGAGACAGTAGGGGGTTTTCAGCTGTAAGCTTTCCCCGGTATACATACTGTGTTATATGTGTTGAATTTCTATGTGCGCATGTGAATGTTTTCAATACCGCTTGTTGTTTTTATTTCCGCATGTGATGATTAATGTGTAGAAGAGATTATGTGTTATGTATGAAGCTCAAATAGTATGTGACTAGGATAATCTCAGTGAATAATTCAGAAAATTATTCAAATTTCTACATAGTCAACGTACTTCCGCATGAGCACATGATACACAGTTTAACAATATTATCATATTATTACTGGGAAATATCTCCTTTTCCCATCATACTGAGAGTTTCTATCCATTAATCTTTCATGACTTTAATTAAAATAGCTTCCAACACTTCCTTTGGTAAAGTGGCATGAGGTGATCTCTCTAGGTTGTACTGAAATCTCTCAATGTATTCCTCTAATGTTTCACTTCTTTGCAGTCATTTTAAATATTTCATATTTTAAATCCCTAGATCGACAATAATCCTGATATTTGGTAATAAAATCATTTTTTAGTGCATCCTAGGAATTTATAGTACCTCCCCCTAACCCCATCAACCACTGTAAATATTCTCCATCCAAAGTAGAAGGAAACAATTTCAACTTCTAGGGATCAATTTTGTAATCATACCCACTACACAAAACATGACACTCGAATAGGAATGCATCACAATCCTCTAAATTAATCCCATGAAAATTTGGGATACTTTGCAATGCGATGGATTTCAAAGACGCATTGCCATTGGATCGATTATAGGATATTATAAGGTTGAGGTATGGGCTTGTATCACCACGTTTTCCATTTGATCAAAAATTTTCAAATAGATTTCAGGTATTTTGTGGTCATAAGGTATTATTTGAGTAGGAGAATTTTTGTTTGTATTCAACTCTCAAGGGGGGCTTCACTGCACTGCTTAGATTCAGAATTCCATATGCCTTTCCTTCAATAGGGATCGTAAGGTGTTCAAGTCTAGAAACTAGTGGATCTATCTCAATAGATCGTAATTCTATTCCACTTGTTTCTCCCTCCCCTTGTTTCAAGTTAAAATAATTCCCATCATAGCTATTAGAAGGATTGGAGTGTTTGTTGGGTGTACCTTGAAATCTTTGTTCAAATCCTTCAGTTTTGTTGTGAATCTCAACATGAGTTGTAGTTGATGACTCCATTGCTTGAGGAGAAATGATAGAGCCCTTCCTATATGTTGTTCGGGGACCTAGTGACGCTTAATATTCAGATCTTCAAATGATTTCATCTATGAAGGTCTATCTCCCAAGGCTCACTAGGCCTTGGGTATTTTTGGTTTTTGATAGAGGTTTTTGTTCTACTACTACCTAGTTTGTATTATTATTCTTAGTATACAAACCTAAATAATTAAAGTGTATCAACCAAAGCTGGGCACTAGCACAGGATCTTTACTTAGTCTGTGTGTAGGTTCTTACCTTCCATATTCAATACCTGACCCTTTAGGGACACAAGCTATCACTCTTTTGTCAACCTCCCCAATAACATTGATAAAATGTTATGTACTAAGTTGTTCCTAAGGAATAGGCTCAATCCCCTATTCATTAATCTGTCAACCTGGGGTTCATGTTTTTGTTACAAGGTTGTCAGAACAATATATGTAGGGATAGTGCTTTAAGTTACAAAGGAATATGTAGTACTAACATGATGAAAAGGCTATGAAAAAATACTTTCAAAATATACTACATTAAATATATAAACATAAGTGAATCATTGTTCAGGAACCATGGAACTGTTTTACTATCTCAGAAACAAATATTCAATTCTACCAAACCAATATTCCCTATTATGATGTCAAAATTTAGGATGTATAAAAAAAGAAATCTACTCTCAATTACTAAGTACTTCAATCATTTATAAATGATAACAATAAAGCAATAAAAATGGAAATTCATTAAGTTTCAAAGTAATTCTAAAAATGTACATAGCTAGATAGTTACACCTGAAAACTTATTCAATCAAATTGGGATATCTAATCA
Organism: Pinus albicaulis; assembly: GCA_034641835.2. NCBI lineage: Eukaryota > Viridiplantae > Streptophyta > Pinopsida > Pinales > Pinaceae > Pinus > Pinus albicaulis. The sequence continues at coordinate 845,323,526 of CM076576.1, forward strand.
TTCATGGAATTTAAATGTAACTCTAGGTATTCACATGAAAAATAGATAAATTGAATAATTTACACAACGAAGAGTATAAATCTACAAATTCACATAACATAACTTAAAATCTAAGAATTCACACAAGAAGAAACAATCATTCATATGAAAGGAAATAAAAGATAGTTATACAAGACAACAAATTTTCTAGTGACTAGGCCCATCAACTCACTTCCTTAAGGAAAATTCAATACAATAGGCTAAAGTTGAACCATTAAACTTTCATTGATATCACAGTGAGTTACAGAAAGTTTTGTAAAACTTCAAAGAATTTATGTTGTTTACTTTTTACAATCGCTGGGAATAATTAAAGGTCATTTTAGTTCTTCTTTCTTACTCGACTTTGTATATATATTAAATTCTATTTCCAATTATGGAATGATAATGTTATCCTGAGAATCCAAAGATTCTCAGGATCTGTTATTTAAATTACAAAATATTAAAATAACAAATCATATCTTCTCGTTGACCGTTCCATGCAATTAAATGTGAATCCTCAATGAGCATGCCAAGATTAGTCCATTAATCTTCAAGACTTTGTCTTTCTCCAGAATTTCAAGGGAACACTATTTTTTCATCAGATTTACCCTGTTCATAAATTTACCCAGATTATAACTTTATGATATCTAAAGCACTAAAATTAACTCATTAACAAGATGAAATACTAAGACATTATTAATTACTTTTCTAGAGCCTCTATCTCTTAAATTATTATAAAATAAACTAAAAGGAATCAAAAAATAGATATTTAACTAAGGAAACAAGGGGAAGAAACATCCCAATTCCATGGCTGAAAAGGAAGACAACTTGAAATTTCATCTTAAATATATGAAACAAAGTACACATAGTTTTGTTAAACATAAATATAAAGAGTTGGGAATAATAGTGACCATACATATTCCTTGTAAAAGTCAGCAACCAAAACATGACAACAATATTGAAAAAGAATACTCATTAGATAGGGATATTGAGAAAATTTGAAAGTTGATGGTGAACGTGACATTGAAGGAGGTATTTTACAGACAGAAGGAAACATGACTCTAGGTTGCAATTAACTGAGAAAACCTACATTAACATGGAAGGAGAAATAAATCAACACAATATCTTTAAACTAGGAAGGAAGAAGGAAACAACAATAGAACAACAATGACATGACATAGCAACTGATTTACTGCTAAGTCAAAGTTTGGGATCTGGGAGGATTAAATCAACTTATGAAATCACATGGTTAGGATACCATGAATATTTTTCACCTTGGGAGTTTGATGCAAGAGCATTCCACTTCCAAGTAAAAATAAATTTTGAATAGAATAGGGTTCTTCCATTTACCGAAGGATTCAATTCCCTACATTTACAAAATTAGTTGATTTTAGATGTGTTCCTAAGTTTCTAGAATACGTGTACATAACTAATTTAAGTGAGGATTAATGTAATCATCTCTTATCTAATTGATATATGTCGACATTATCTAGGAGATTTAGAGATATTTCATAGTTAATTGTACTTTTAAGAGGATTTTATGGATCTAGATATAGAGATAGGGTTTTGTTGATAAAATTGTGGATATGAAGTAATAATGATTCAAAATATATTTTTGTATATATTTTGTAAGACAAAAAATAATGTGTTGAAAAGGGGAATAGGGAGAGTATTTTGAGAGCCAAAAATTTCGAGAGAGGGATAAATGATTTATTTCTAGCCAAAGGCCTTTTGTAAATTATTGCACACAATATATGAGGACACTCTATTTGAGTGTATGAACCTCGAATGTCAAGCCTTTATTTAATGATTTCAAGCCTGAGATAATATATATATATATATATATATATATATATATATTATGGTTGCAGGTGTCAAAGTCGAGGATGGAGATCATCCAAAGAAATCACATTTGAGTCATCACAAAGGAAACATAATCCTTATGAAGTGGGGAATGAACTATTTCTGTGTTGATTGAGTTATTCAAAGGTGTTGATCATTTTTTCCATTGAGCGATGAATGATTCAGAGTCCACAATGAATTTTAGATGGAGCAAACCTATGTCAAATATGTGACAAAGGTATGAGCTTATACTAAGCAAGGTTACTTTAAGATACTAAAGGTTAGCGTTGTGCAAGAATATGACATAATGGAGGACAAAATGAAATTTTACAGGTCGAGAACCAATACACAAGATTCACAAAAGAGTTGGAGGCCAAACGAACAAGTCATTAGCAGAAAAAATACAAATGAGTGTTGAACACTAGTGAAGCCCAAATACAGAGGTAAGTGAACAAACACTTACTATTTTTAAAAAGGGAAAAGAGTAAATTGTTAATTAAAAGGCTGAGAGACAAAACCTTGAGAAAAGCGTCAAGTGACAACATCTAGTTGAAGGCCTTAGTATGAAAGGATCAAAGGAGCGCATAAATAAAATAAGTGTGTGATGAGGACGAAGATTACATGGAGTAGTGGGTCTTTCTTGAAGGTCTTATACCCTGATTGCCTTTTGTGATAGATGTTCCAACGAGCTAGGATTTAAATAACAAGCTAGAGAATTTAGATGCAGTTCCCACTTAGATTTTCCATCACTAAGGGGTTGTTGTGAATACCCTTTCCATTACATTGGACTTGAGTGAGCATGCTTATTTGGAGTTAATGACATAGTGGAAGCAGGAGATATTGCCACGTAGGAATAAAGAGTAGGCCATACCAAGAATTTTGAAGCCCGAGACCTCTATTAATTTCTAAAAGGAAAGGGAGTGGAAATAAATAATGGGATCACGTTTCAAGGGAAAGGCGAAGGCTAATAAGTAGCGAACGCATGGAATATTGTGTGAAATAGTGGGTCAACTTGAAAATTAAAAACAATGGAAGTTTTAAAGACTAGATAGTTGATCCATATTTATGAAGGGATGAAATGAAATATAGATATAAAAAGAAACACAAAGATACAATGAAAACAAAACTTTCAATTAATTAGTAACAAAGTACTAAAATCGTTTACATGGAGAATGATTTGAATTGAAAGTGCTATCAACCCATGGTATTTATCTACATATGGAATCTACCCATCGTATTTTTAGTGGCATCCACCCATGGTATTTACTCACCCATGGAGTCTACCCATGTTATTGTAATTAAAAAAGGATATAAGTAACAGGTTACATTTTCTAAAAGGATAACTTTTCCACCACAATGTATCTTTTACAATTAGTCTCTATTTTAAAGAAAATTTTCTTTGTGGTTTTTCTTACTATGTAATCTCCTGTTTTTTTTGTGTTTTCATTCTCAGATATTGGGGGCCTCCCCCAAATATCTAGATCAGTGGTACCATAGCAGGTTACAACTCCATGGGAAAGACGGTTTGAATCATATTGCAGTTTCAAATTTTTGTAGGAATCTCTAGCCTCCTTTTCGCACCTTTGGAGTCCATATGATTGGTGACACACTATAAGTATAACAGTTGTCCTACAAGCATTACAAGTTTCTCCAATGTGAGATGTTCATTCACCATTGCAAGAGAATCTCTACTAAATCCATTGGTTTACAAAATAGAGGTTCCATGAAATCTGCAACAAGCAACGTCCCTCTACAAACCCTTGGCATCCTTTGTGGTCCTCTACACTTGGTATTCTCACATTCATCATCAATGTAGATTTACACAACCATGTCATAACTTAAATATAATTTTGGGAAACACACAAATATTGTACAATGTCATTTCAATTATTTTTCAGCTTTCTCATTGTGGTATGGCTTCCATAGAAGCACAATGATGGACAAAACACACAGTAACAATATTCAACAAACTTCATCAAATTTATATAACCTCTACAAATCATTTCAAAAGGTGATAAATATCTCATTTGAAATTATTTTTTATTATCTAAAATGGGTTTTTTACATAATTTGATTTCATTTCTTGGTTTGACAGATATGATAAATTGAAGTTACACATGTATGGAACATTGTGTGACCATGGATATGATGTGTTAGTCATCAGTAATTTTTTCCTTTGTATATGACTAAATGTTTACCCTAGATTTCTAGAAACAAAGTTCATGAACATTGTGAGTTCTAGAAATCTCACTACCTTCATTATCCTGAAAATATTTTTTTTCTATTTCATCATCCCATCATGTCAAGGCCAGCTCAATACTCCCAAAGGACCCATCATGGGCTCATGCCACTCATTATCACTATGTTTTTCCACCTTTGTCCTCAACCCTCTATTTTTTCCTAACTCCTCCATTGTCCATCTAGGGGTTTTAAGGGCATTTTTCTTGGTTTCATGACCTCCATGGTTAAAAAATCAACAAGGCTTGTATCCTGATGCTCTTACACCTCCTCCTATCCACTCAAAACCATCATAAACACTCCCCATCACTCCTATCCCTCAAAACCATCATTTTTCTTCAAAACCTACTCTATTGCCACAATTTGACAATTTTCGAGACTTGGCCCGTGTTTTTCCCTTTTGGACCCCTTCCACTCACTAAATCCTTAAAATTACACTTTCCCCTACTCCCTAACATCTAGACCTATCCCCCAAAATCTCCCCAAGAATTTATAAAACCCTTAACCCCTTCATTCCATTCCCTCTACAAGCAGTCCTAAATCCCCTACACCAAACCCTAATTTCCTCTTCCAACTAAGCTAGGGTTTGCTATGGAAAAGAGGCATAAGAGAAGAAGATCAATATGGTAGGTAATATCAGCAATCAGAAATCCATACCAAATTCTAAACATCTTGCCTCCATCATTTTCCAAAATTCATTCCAAGGGCCTAGACATTTGCCACACCTAGGGCCAGTTTTTCTTAAAAATATGTTTCTGACCAAACAGAGATGGGCCAAGAAGAAAAACCTCTTTCATGTTTTACACAGGTATCATGGTTTGGAAGCAATATAAAAAAACACAGCTGTCCGAGGAGAATTTATGCACTGCTGGGGTGACCTTGGGGAAAATAAGGTTTTCTCATAGGTGGAGTTTCCGAATGACTTGTTTGATGAGTCAAAAAGAAACTACAATTGAAGAGATTTGCAATAAGCTAACATGAGCTTAATTTAGAGTTAAGGAAGGCCTCCCAAATTTGTTTGCACCAGCACTCTGTATTTCTGCACCATCATTCAACATGTTTTGACCATTGTTGGGACAATTAGATTTTGGACAGGTAAATGGACACCAAATAGAAAAAAAAAAAAGCAGCCTTGGAAAGTAGACTCAACATGATTTCCAACAAGCTGCTCATTCCAACATGGGGAAGGCCTCCAAATGACCTATGAAAATTGGCGCTACACATAAACAGAGTGGCGCTACGCATAGAAGAAACTAGACCAGAATTGCCAAAAAGTGATCAAAATCAGTTTTTCTTTGGGAAGAATGACAAACATGGTAAAAAAGGTGACAAAATAACCTCCTTCATAACAGCAAAGGGTTTCAAAGGTTGTAATTTTCCCTCTATGGTTTGGCACAAAGGCATTAACTCCACATCATCAAAGGTTAAAAAGGAAAAGAGTATTGGTACAAAAAGCATGAAGGCTTCAAAAAGGTAAGATCAAAGATCTCAAAAAGATAAAAGGAGGGTAAAGGACCCATCAGAGTTGTTGAAAATTTTGTGACCAGAAGAGAGAAATCAAAGGGCTTTCATACTCTTGCAAAGAAGAAGAAAACCATTGGAGAAAATTTTTGATAGTTTTGTGCAAATTTGAAAAACAATTCAGGAGCTCCGCATCGACGCTACGCACAAACAAAATATCACCCAATTTTCTAAAAAAGGCCCAAAAACACAAATTTCTTGCCTCCAAAGCTACAAATTTAGTCAAAATAGGTTGATAATTCTCTTCCTCACCTTTCAAGCAATCTTTTCATAAACAAGGAAGACATTCAAGACTCAAAATGACCAAACCCTAATCTCCATGAAAGATAAATTTATTAAACTCCTAGGACAGGGGTGGCCAACTTGAGAGGTTATCATAGGTTGTAAAAGCATTCATCAATAGAAAAATTGCTGCCAAACTCTGGAGTCCTCCTTCGCTTTTCACCTTGCCCTTATTTGCCAAGGTTTTCCCTCACATCACTCAGTTTCCCTCCCTAAACCTAAAGACCCTCACCAAGCTAAATATCCTCTTGTCCTAAGCTGGTCACCCTGTCTAAACAAGAAATTAGTAGGTCAAAGGGAGAGTTTAATGAAAATAAATATGGCGACAACAACAATGAGGAACAAGATAAGGATGATGGAAATGATGAAGACATTGGGGCAAAAAATAGAGTCTAAAGGGGAAGAGCAGTAGGGTGATGATGGAGACCAAGAAGGTAATGAAGAGAATGGTGAATATGGCAGCCAACAAGAAGGTTCACATGAAAACCATGGGGAAAAGTACTTGTACATGACAGTAAGCACAATAAGGGTGAGACAGTGATGACATCACTGAAGATGATGATAAGTGAAGAAACAAATGAAGATGATGAGGAAGTAAAGGACAAAACACAAGAAATTGATAAGGCTACAAAAGGATTTGAAAATTAAGGCATTGACCAAGGCAATGATACAAATGAGATATTCAATGATAGCTATCATGACTTTCATGACACTCATCATGCCTCCATCATTTTCCAAGAACTCATTCTAAGGGACAAGCCATTTGTCACTCCTAGGGCTAGTTTTGCTTCAAACTATGTTTCTAAGCTAATAGATATGAATTTGAAAAAAGCGAGAGATTTATTTTCCATCATAGGTCAAAGAAGAAAAACCTCCTTCAGTTTTTACACAGGTATCATGGTTTGGGAGCAATGTCAAAAATATAGGTGTCACTGGAGAATTTCTGCACTACTGGAGTGACCCTGGAAAATCCGTTTTTATCACAGCTGGAGTGTCCAAATAAATTTTTTGATGGCTCAAATGACAGATATACCTGAAAGGATTTCCAACGAGCCATCACAGAGCCAAATCTGACATCAAGAAGGAGGTCAAAACAACACTGCAAGTACACCTATTTTTCACTGAAGTGGCGCTATGCACAGAGTAATGTTGGGCGATTTGATTTTTAAATGGTCAAATGGAATCCAATCAGCACAACTCAAGAATTTATATAAAGTAGACTCATCAATATTTCCAACGCGCCATCACAGAGCCAATTCTAACATGGGGAAGTGGTCTGAAACGTGGTTGCAAAACACCATATTGTTTTGCTGAAGTGACGGTACACATAGAGAAATGTTGGGAGATCCGATTTTTTAACAGGAACATGGAATCCACTCAACACCACTCAAGAATTTCTAGAAATTATATTCATGAGGCTTTCCAATGAGCCATCATGGATCCAATTCTAACATCGCAAAGTGGTCCACAACTTGGTTGCAAAACACCCTATTTTTCTGCTGAAGTGGCGCTATGCACATATAAATGTTGGGAGATTTTATTTTTGAATAGGCCAATGGAATCCAATCAGAAAAAATCAAAATTTTTTGTAATATATACTCATCAAGCTTTCAAACGAGCTATCACAGGACCAATTCTAACACCGGGAAGGCCTCCAAATGCCCTTTGCAAAATGGCGTTGCGCATAGGAGAAATTTGGCCAGAATTATCACATAGAGATCAAAAAAATAAAAGAGGAAAAAAATCATGACAACCTTGGAGTTTTGGAAGAGGCTTCTCAGCAGGTGTCCAAGACCTCTTGAAGGACCATTCCACAAATTTTGAGGCAATTTAGACAACTTTTTTGTTTTTTCCAAATTTTGACCTCTAGGAGCAGAACACCCTATGCGCTACGCAAAAAAATGGTGCATAATAAGCTCTCAAAGTTTATATTTTTGGATCTTCCACATCACCAATAGTCTACTCCCCAATTTTTAGATCATTTGGAGCATTTTTACCCCCTCAAAAGGTCAAAAAACATCAAAATTTGACCTTTCTGCCTCCTTTTCAGACCAGGTGTTATGCATAGAGCAGTGTTAGGAGATTTGATTTTTTGAGAAGGTAAATGGAATCCCCCACCACAATCCAAACATTTTTCGAAAATATACTCATCAGGCTTTCGAACAAGTCATCACAGAGCCAAATCCGGTGTCTAGAAGACCTTCAAAAGACTACTGCAAAAGAGCCTATTTCTGTGCTACACACCTGGCATTTTTTCACTGTTTGACACATGTGCTACGCTCTTGTGGATGGCTGAGAAAAATGTGCATTTGGAAAATTTTCTCATCCTTTTCAGGGCCTAAAAGTCAATATAATTTCTATTTTGGGCTGGAAAAGATATTTGTAAGTTATTTTTGTGCCTTGGGCCTTGCAAGGCCTCAACGACAAGTTAGGATATTTCTTTTTGGCCAATAGACTTCTAGATGCTCTAGTAGTCTCTCCTCTCCTTGTTTGTTATATAAGGCATGAGGATTCATTTTAAACATGGGGACTTGATGTGTTTAAGAGCAATACATGGTTTTATGAGCCTAGAGAAGAAATTGGTTTTATGAAGTGGATGAATGGCTAGTTTGGCTTGATGTTGGAGAAGCTTGTTTGCAGGATTCCATAACTTGGTGAATGGTGATGTTTTACTAACATGTTAATGTTTTCTTGTCCTCATTTTGTTTCAGTCTGCTTGGTTTCTAGAGATAAAAAAAGTATAGGTTGAGACATGCTCATGGAAGCACGTCAAACCTCATGTTTGCTATAGATTTGATGTTTTCCTCTTTTAGTCATCTTAAGGAATTATTGACTACTCCTTAGGACCACTAAAACTTGTTTTGTTTCATGAATGGTTATTATTCTAGCTTATCAATATGATTTATGGTATGCCCTGCTTATTTAAAGTTTTCAGAACCCTATCTTGAAGCTTTCTTATGAAATATTGATTGATTAGGTTAAGACAAGGAGGTCTCGTTTCGATCCTTCCCTTTGCCCATGCTTACCAAATTATTTTAGAGTTCCCAATAGATTGATATATGTTATTTAGGAGTTCCCTCATCATATATTGAGTTGTTTGTTTATCTTATGTGTTTTCCCAAAAGCTGAAGGTGAATTTGTAAAGTTAAGAGTTCTAATGCTTCTATGTCTCACTAGACAGTTCATCTTACATGTTTATCAGTTTGAGTATTGTTCATAGAGATTAATGGTTTTCCCTACCTCATGAGTTATTACTTAAGACTATATATGTTTAAGACCTCTTAGGTTTTTCCCAAACTTAATGTTCACCTCATACATCACCTAAAGGATCCATTAACCTTGCTAAATCAGCCCTGCAATGCACTCTGTTTCATCATTTAGACAGTCTTGAATTCATTTAACCCCATAGCCCTATTGATTTTATAACCTCTCATTCCACCTATCCTACTTAGTTATCTTACCCCAACCCAAAACAAACAAACAAACCTACACTTAAAAACTAGCCTAAAATCAATCATCCAAAGCGAACAAGTTTACATCCTTCGCATTATAGAGAGAGCCCTCTCTAAGTCTCGGAAGGCTAGGTCCTAAGACTCCAAATACTGGTCTAATGTTAGCCTGTCATTTGGTTTAGCCAATCTGTCAAATCACGAGACCCTAACATCATGGGTTTCAGGAACATTTTCTCTGCACATAGATCATAAAATTTCATGTTTCTTATATCAATTGAAATATCTCTTCAATAATTCAAATGGGTCTTTTATGGAATTTGATTTCATCATGTGTAGCATAAGTTATCAACAAACTTGTAAGAAGAGGTATATTTCTAGAAAATAAAATCAAAAGAACTAAAAAAAAACATTAATATGAAAGAATCATTTAGAACATCTCATTGAATAGGAGAATCTATGAGGAAATCCACCATAATTTTACCAAGAAAACTAAAACACATCATGGATATGGGTCACCCACAAAGAAAAGGTTATGGTTCAACTGCATAAAACCATTTTCATCGAAGTCCATTTGCTAGATCATAGACTTTTAGTATCATAGTTCATCACAAGCATTATAGGGTATCTGTATCCCTAGATATTTGTTTCTTATGGTTATGAGTCATCCACAAACCCACACTTCATTGAATTCCATTTGGTAGGTCGCACACTATGAGTCTCACAGTTTCTCATAAGCACTACACGGTATCGTTATCCTTGGATTTTTGTTAATCTTAGTTATGGGTTAACCACACAAAACCCTTCTCTTAATTGAATCTTCATATTCAACAAAGGCTTCTAAGTAGGGAAATTCACATAATGGGGACCATTTATTCTTAATGGGTGCAGAATAATCTGAATGGAAAGTGACACCCAACAATGGTATTCATCCACCGATGGTAGTTATCCACCCATGGAATTTAGCCATGTTATTCTTTCACTCATCTTATTTCTCCATGCATGAAGTTCATTCACTCATCTTATTTCTCCATGCATGGAGTTTACTCGTTGTATTGTAAATAAAAAATGCTATAATTAACAAGTCACATTTTAACACAGTTTCGGATCAAACATGAACTATTACCTCAAAAAGAGAAATCTAGCCCCAAAAACCTTAAAAAACATGAAAAAACAACCCAAAAAGGAAAATTGTGTCTTCTAGAACACCTTTTTTTTTGGGTCAAATATCAACAGTTTTTTAGATTATTCTTAAAAAAAAAAAAAATCTTGAAAAAAGAATTGAAAAAACACCCTTGAAAAAAAAGTGTTGATGGTGGAATAACATCACCAATTTTGTGTGCAAAAAATTGCTTAAAAATGAAAAGTGTTGATGGTGGAGTAACATCGTCATTTTTCGGTGTGAAAAAAATATCTTGAAAACAAAGAGTGTTGATGTTGGAGTAATGTCTTTTTATTTTCATGGTAAATTGTCTAAATTTTTTAATAATGACATTAAAGATAAAATATCACGACTGTGAAAAATCTTAAAATTTCAGCAATAAACATGACATTAAATATCAAATATCAAGTCTTAAAATTTCAATGATTTTTACGCATGGTATTAAAGAAAATATATTATTGTGTCTCTAAAAAGCCTTAAAAATCCAAGGATGGCATTAAAGATAAAATATCACATTTATGAAAATAAAATTCCAATGATTTTTAGGCATGGTATTAAAGATAAAATATCCACTGAAAAAAATAAATAAATAAACAAATAAATTGATGCTAAGATATGGGGTTAAATCCGATCCTAGCATATAAAACAATGTGTTTCCTTAAACATGAAAACACTCATCTAATTCTTCATTAAGAAAACAATTTCCAACATAAAATATACATACAGGAAAGAGAGCTATAAATACACAAATAAACTGATGTACAATAACACAAGAAATCCTTAGCCAAATATTACAATGAATGCTGTTTCGAATTTCAGCGCTTTAAAAAAAGCTCTCAACCCATTCCGCACTCTCTATGTATTCCTCGCTTCCTCAATTGTTTTTTCTTCCTCACACAACCCTCCTATTTATACATAAATATGAATTTATTCCACTCCATAAATTCTTCCACAAAAATATCAACTAAAATCCAATTTAGATTTATCTTATTTTGGACTCAACTAAGTCCCATTTATGGAATTTCTAATCCCTAGATTAACTACCTAATTCAACTCCACTCATATCCTTAATTATTTAAGGAATATTTACAATAATGCTCACATTTATATTTTCACTCCTAATTTATTAAAAATGAGCAAAATAATTAAAACACCTCACCCACTAAATTACATAAATGAATAATAAAATTTAAGCTTGATGCTTCTGCATCAGACTCCCAAGGTTGAAAATAATCATGATCTCCTCATCATGTGTTTCGGATCTTTGTCTTCCTAGATCCCATACCTTGTTCTACAATTTCCCATTTGTTGTTGCTTTTTTTTGTTTTTTTTCTCCAAGTCTCCACACTTTATGTTGCATTGCCCCATTGGCTATGCTTTTACAGTCTTCTACTATCTTCCTCGTGTTGCTTCTTCTTTGTATTACTGTTTTTGTCTTCTTCTAGGATACTTCCATCATTATCCTTTGTATCAGTTCAATTTCTCTATCCAATAGATATTTTGTCTCTTGTTTACTTTCATCTCTTGATTGCTGAACTTTTATACTTATTGCCGCCCTTTCATCCTTTCCCTCTTGTATACTATTGTCTTGCACCTTCACCTTCTTCATTTCACAATATTGAGTTTCCTCTTCATGCCTTGAATCCTTATCCTTCAACATAATTTCCAACAATCTAATATCTTTGTTCCATGGATTACAATTTTCCACAGAAATTTCTTCCTTTTCTTTCACTTGTGTCAAATTTTCTCCAGCATTTGCAATAAAACCTATAATCACAAAATAATTAGTAAAATAAAAAACATAAGTCCTCAGTGCCTATTTCTCTTCTGACAATATTTCAGTATGCTTCTTTGAAATTTCCTCTTCCATCATCACATCAGTATGCTGATTTAAATTCTCTATGGGACTATCAACTAGTCCCTCCTCCATATAATTTGTTTCAAGAATGTATCCCTATTCTGTTTCATAATAATGAACTCCTTTGATTTGCTGAATCATTCCTACATCCTTATCCTTTGTCTCCTGATTATTATTCAGGACAATTTATTTGTCTTTCTCTTTTAGCAACTCACGTTGAGGATAGATCCTCTGCTTTTCCAACTTTCTTCTTCGAAGATCTAACTTTCTATATAACTCAACAATATCAATTGGGGTAGAACTTGGAAATTTTACACAACTTTACATACCTTCACTCTCCGTTGACCAATCATCAGATGGCCCTTCTTCCTCTGCTTCAATACTCTACTGGTTATTCCTATGAGACCCCTCTTTCTCCTTTTGTTTCTGAGATCTTGCTATCTCAACACCATTCTAAGAAAATTTCATATTCAACTTCTTCTCCTTAACAAACTTCAAAGTTTGTTCAACATCCTGTGATGTACCTGCGATCACACACAAATCATTAGTTTTAAAAATAATAGACCTTGTGGTCCCTCTTGATGCTTCAGTCTTCATATCTCCTTGCTGCTCTGAATCCTTTATTTGATTTAGTTTCTCTGTAGATTTATCTTCTGTCACATCATTACTTTCAGAAAGTAATGGACCATATTCCGACTCACATATCAAATCTTCCTTTATATAGTCATTTAAATTGAGTCACTCTTCCTTCAATTGAGCATTCACTCTATTCTCCCACTTCACTTGCAATTTATTCCATTTGAATTTCCTCTTCATACTCCATCCAGATCTCTGGTCTAATTTACTTCTGCGTAACATTTCCATCAATAACTCAAGATATAATTTTATCTCAGCTTTCTCTTGCTCATAATCTTCATCAGTCAGTTGCTCACATATGCCATTTACGTTGGCATTTTCCCTCTTCTACCTTCGGTTGAGGTCTTCCTTAGAACCTCTGAGATGACTATCCACAGTCATTCTCTCCTCCTTTGTGAACTTCATTTGTTCACGTGTGGATTTCATTCAATCCACTTTTCAGCTAGTCTTCACACTTTCCATTTAACAATGCAAGCTTCCCTTCAGCGCTTGACCTCTTTCAGTTCTCTGTCTTGGGATTAATCTCTAGAAATTATCTTGCCTCTCTCTGCTATAAACAACACTTTAGTAATGCATGTGTTATAATGACCAACTCTTTGGGTGTCGGGCTCTACTAATCATGCACCCAATTCCATTCAGACTTTTGATTTAGCTTACGACTCTTGACTCAGACTTTACATCAACTCTTCAGGATGAAAAATACACTCTCTGGTATAATAACTCAATATTAACTCAAACTATCCAAATTTCCATTTGACCCTAACATCGACTTGGCCTAATAATTATGATAGTGGATAATTTGACTTAATTCAAGTTATACAATCTTCCAACGAACATACACCCTTAATACATTTTATGATGTAAAATATTCACTCTCTCTCATACTCCACTTTTATGAAAGATCATTAGTTTCCCATGAGACTAAATTCTTTAATCAAAATGCACTCCATGTTTTCCAAGATTTATTTTATGGTGAAATAAATAAATCATTCCATTCTCAACATTCAAAAAATAACCTTCTGAATTATCATACCTTATGTTCCCGTTAAGGTTATTAATAAACCTTATCTTTGCAATTTCAATTCCCTAGTTTTCATTCTTCTGTGTCATCTTCATCACTGTGCATATGCTCATTCCATTCATTCAACTCACTCACCTTATTAATGCAACAAGTTTCCTTCATGCACCATACAACTAGGTATTATAAATTTACATCACTTCACCTATGTACAGAGAACAAGCTATTCATATTTCAACTTCTTTGACGAATAATGTACAATTCATTCATTGTACCCATCCCGAATAACACCTCCTATGCTACCACATGATTGTAAAATAAATATTCTACAACATCAAGAAATTGTGTTTTCAACCTTAAACACAAATCAAAAGAATTCTCCCATTCCAACTACAAACTTTGGTCCAAAATGACTTAGCCAAAACTGTGAAGAATCCACATTATTCATAATAAACCCTCTCATAAAATGCATGCTTCTCTTTATATCACCTAGGATAGCGCATTCTCCATTTTCATTCAGTTACCATTCATTTATATCTTCACATTTGCAACCTTTTTACTCTTTCATAATATTTACAAAAGATAAACTTCTTGATTATGTAATCATCCAAATTTTAAAATACCTTTACTTAATGAATATTGATTCATTCAATGAGTACTTACCTTGAATTTTCTTGTGGTTGAAATGGTCCGAATCTTCTCTCTCATATTCATTTTAGAATACATTCAAGGCTATACATACTTTACCTCCACTAACTCTTGCTCATCGAGTTTTTTTCCAAGTCTTCTCATACTCATGAGATATATTCTCTCCAATTCGTGTTCAATAAAACTGCACATTTCTGATATCACTTTGACGCAATAAAATTTCACTTTTCCCAATTTACCGTTGGGTTTTATTCTACACAATTTCCCCTTACAAATTAGTGTAGAAAAATTTACAACTTTATTAAGACCCAGGTTTACTCTTCCAATAATGCAATTTGATTCGTTCTTCACCACTTAGTGTGCAATTCCATATTCCACTCTATAGCATTGCAATGTTGTAGCATTATGCAAACTCCACTTTTCAATAATAAATGGGTTCTTTAAGGACCATTGTATGTAATAATGGACAATTAAAAGTTGGCATTTGGAATCCACTTAAACAAAACAAGCCAATGTAGTTCATGAATAAACAGAGGAAGTCAATTTTTTTGACTATGACATTAAGAAAACAACATACCACCAGCTGGTTGAGTCGACAGCTTCACACCCTTCATGGGAATCAATCTCTACACAGTTCCTCAACGACAATCAATTTCTATTGGAGCCTACACCAATATCTACGCAGTTCCTCAACGTAGACTTAGTCTTATACCACGATTCATACAATTCAACATAGGATCACATGGCATCAATCGACCCCATTGTGAATGTTTATGCAATCCAAAACACAGTCCTTTCCAACCAAAAGGAAATGACTGCATATGAATTTAAATTCAACGTGATCAAACTCTTTCGTTTCAGATATGGAAGAGGTTCATTGCAAGGCTTATCCACACCATAGTCAATCCATTGGATGCTGGTAATCTCTCTATAGATACCTATGCATATGACTGACTGGACGCTGGCAATCTCTCTGTAGATACCAATGCATATGATTAACACGTCCTTGCAGGTGTTAACACTGCGTTAAAGCTTTCGATTTGTCTTCCCTTCTACCTGTGTTAACTACGTTAAATTTTCGATCAATCTTCATTAATAGACGTGCTTAATCTATCCTTCTTGCTTCGAATGCCATCCTTTTTTTTAGTTCAAGGAATTCGAGATTTCTTCTGCTGCAAGCACCATTCCAAATGCACATTTTCCTTGCAAACTTCTCTCCCTGTCTGGATAAACGTAGCACATCTGTTAATCCAGGTTCCGCTCTAAGAAATGGTGTTTATCACTGTATTCCATGCGACGCTCCGCTAGGGTAGGGCAATGTTGCAAAAATTTTATGCTTTGTATCATATCATGTTGATCATGGTAAGTCTCTTGTCGAGGGATATGTGGTCGAGCCCTCTTCGATAGAGCACAACCTTCTCGAAAAACAAAATGGTACGCTATTAATCATAGTATTCGAGTTTCTCAACCATGAAGGAAAAACATAGAGAAACAAACACACATTCGAATTCCAGGTCACATGGTATCCACCAGCTCCCTACTATGATAAAGATGAATCGATATGGAAATGCACCAGATAAATTTTGAGAAACTCAAATAGTCTCAGATCTTCAACCATGCTAATGACTTGATCCTACATGTTTCCATGCTCACTTCCACCGATCGCTATTACTTCCCTTGCAGACGTGACTACTTATAGATGTGTTTCCAAGAATTGGTTGTTCTTGCAACATATAAGTTTCTCCATGTTGACCGGATACCCATTCTTCTACAAGTAACAATTTCCACATATATGTGCTATCCGTAGCTCTTTATCTAAGTCTTTGCACATGCCTTAGTTCTCAAACAATGGTCACATCACAAGCAATGATCAGATCACACCAATGCTCTGATACCAAATGATGCTAGGATATGGGGTTAAATCTGATCCTAGCATATAAAACAACGTGTTTCCTTCAACATGAAAACACTCATCTAATTCTTCATTGAGAAAACAATTTGCAGCCTAAAATATACATACTGGAAAGAGAGATATAAATACACAAATAGACTAATGTACAATAACACAAGAAATCCTCAGGAAAATATTACAATGAATGGCCTTTTGGCTTTTAGCCCTTTACAAAAAGCTCTCAACCCATTCCTCACTCTCTCTGTATTCCTTGCTTCCTCACTTGTTTTTTCTTCGTCACACAACCCTCCTATTTATACATAAATATGAATTTATTCCACTCCATAAATTCCTCCACACAAATCTCAACTAAAATCCAATTTAGATTTACTTATTTTGGACTCACTAAGTCCCATTTATGGAATTCCTAATCCCCATATTATCTAACTAATTCAACTCCACTCATATCCTTAATTATTTAAGGAATATTTACAATAATAATCAGATTTATATTTTCTCTCCTAATTTATTAAAAATGAGCAAAACAATTAATAAAATAATTAAAACACCTAACCCCCTAAATTACATAAATGAATAATAAAATTTAAGCTTGATGCTCCTGCATCATAAATAAACTTAAAAAAAAATAACGAAGGGAAAATTTGAAAAAAAAACACATAATTTAAAGCAAAAAAAATTAACACAACATATATATATATATATATATATATATATATATATATATATATATATATATATATATATATATTTCCCCAAGCTAATTTGGATCTCAAATGATGTTGATATTATATTTCTTGTTGAAACTTGGGAGCATGAAGAATCTAAGGTCCTGTTGTGACCAGCAACAACCCCCCTTTTATTCACTATTAGTAATAATACTAAATAAATGAGGACCCTTAGTTAAAAAATTCAAAAAATCAATTAGGATTTGTTCGCCTTTTAAAATAAAACTTTCTATCATAAACCTATAGAAATTCCTTAGAAAGAATATTTGGAAACACTTAAGTTTATGATAGATTATAATAAAATTGCTCTTGAAGCAAGATAGCACATTCATAACAAAAATAGTATATATAAAATGCATTGATCGCAGATCGCATAGCACAGAAAACAGAAATGATTAATGAATATCTTTTGCGCTCTTATTAATTATGCGCTTTTGTGATTTTTCACTTTTGCGATGATTTCATTTTGCGATTTTGCGCTTTTGCGATATGCGCTTTTGCGCTATTGCGCAATTTCCGCTTTTGCGCTATTTTTATGACTACGATGACTTCATTTTGCGATATTGCGACATTGCGATATTACGATATTGCACAGCAAATCGCAGATCACAATGTCCCAGATTCATATAGGCGCGCTATCCCAAGGCAATCTTCTCATATGTCAAATCCGTTATGCGATTTAATGATTATATTAAATGATTGGATTGATTATTAATGTGAAATGAGATTGTGTTTAGATTGAAAGTTGTTTCACAATTAAAATATTATATTTCATCCGCTTTCATATTCAAAACAATCTCATTACCTTTCTTATATCATTACTCTCATTTATTCGTCAAACGCAGGCACGAAGGAGCAAACCACTATACAAAGCTTGCGCTATGGGTAAGAAGTAGAAGAGCTCAAATTCTGAGAACAAAGAAATGGCTTCGCTATACACAGACACCGCCTATAACAAGGATGCCGGTATATCCACTTGGGAAGGAATGTATAATCTGTTAGAAGAAGAAAACCCTGTGGTGATAAAAGTTGCAGCTATAGTAGGTTCAAAGAATATGTCTGAAGCAACCCTTAGAGACTTGGCTTGCTCATTTCTGCATAGAATAGCAGCAAGGCCAAGGATTCTCCCATATACAGAAATGGTGAGATGGGTGTTGGATAGCACAGATATTTCAGACAGACAATTCAGAACTCCATCTGAAGAGCTAATCGGGTCATTCACCATAGAAGATCTGATATTAATGTATAAGCTGCCAGAACCTCAGGTGACTTTCAATAAGCAATTTATGGAAGGGTTTGCCAAAGAACACTCAAATTTGGCAGAATGCACAAAGGAGTGGACCAAAAGAAGTGAACCATTGAAGAAAAACAAATAAGGTATGTACATCACGGGTTCACTTACCTCTCCTTATTGTTTTACTGCTGCCATGTTATGTAGGCTTTTTGGAAAGCTTGACATAAATATGATCTTACCCGAATGGCTTCCTTTGTTGAATGCGGCTGTTAATTCTACAATTGTAGACTGGGCCAAAATCCTATCTGATAATCTCACCACTGCTATTTTTCACTACCGGTCTAAACGAAATGTTTCCCAGCAGGTTTATCCGCCTTTTTATTTATCTGCTTATGTTATGGACGCCATCTGCTATGTCTCTAAATTCCCTGTGATGGGATGGAAATGGACTATCCACGATCCCTTGCCCATTCATGTGTACCATAAAGAACTATGGGAGTCTAAGTTTGTCCCCCATTTTTACCAAATTTGTCATGGAATAATCCTGCCATTGTACAGAACATTGTATAATAAGGATGCCCCAAGGTTATCCTCAGAAACAGAGGTTGATATTCTCCCCGTCGTGAGATGGTTTGGAGAAGAATTGTTCACCTATATTAGGGTTTTTGGAAGTTATGCTTCTCCCCATGTTTTACCCTTATATGTTCCAGATAGACTTGTAGCTCGGGAAATTGCTTATCAGACCTGTGGCCAGGGAGGTATAACAAAAGATTTAAAAGAGAAGAAAAAGGGCATTTGGCCACAATTTCCCATAAAAGGTGGAAAATTTTCACTATTTGATATTGGTCATGCATTTCAAGAGATAGGCAACGTTACATGCCTACAGCTGTTCAAATTCTCAAGAAGGTTATTTGACCCAAATGATATTGTTAAGAATTTTACCAATGCAATCAAAGTAAGGGAATTTTCCGGGGAATAGGATCTTTTTGATGATATGTTCCAAGCAAGAAATTCATTCAAAGAATTTTTGAATTCAGCTCAAGCTCAGCTATCTCCAGAGGAATTCCATGAATTCAAGATTTACAGAGAAAGGAGACTAATTCCTATTCCTTTGGATAATCTACGCTTAGAGCCTGCAAGGGAGCAAACTCCTAGTGTTAGTCTTAACGGCAGTTCAAGTACAGGTAAATCCAAATCAAAATCTGACAGAGATTCTGAACACTCCAATAAGTCTAAAGAAAAGGAAGATAAAATGGAAGAATCCATTAAAGATTCTGCACAATCTAAAGAGCTTACTCAAGAACAAATTTTGACTTCTCAACAGGCAAATCCTCCTCCAACCAATGTACAGCAACAACCAGTCACCATTGAGTTAGATAAAGAATGGGAAACCTTTAATCAATTGATTAATGTAGAAGGACAGAATGTACAGACCCTTGTCCAGACAACCAAAGTTTTGAGCACAGGAACAAGCAGCACAGCCGCAGTAACAGAGCACATACCAATCACACCCTCCTCTGAAATTGTACTTAATGTAGAGGACATTCCTCCTCTGGATGTATTTTATAGCCCAAAATACAAAGTAGTAGTAAAGAGACAAAGGAAAAAGAGAAAAATAGAAAGTGCAATTGCTACTGAAGCAGAACAAGTAGATGTTTTGTGGAAAGATCCTGCCACAGAACCTACTCATAATCTCACTAAGTTGTCTCAAATAACAGGAGCTTATGCTTCTGCAAAAATTGATAAAGCAGTTGAGATACAACTTTTTTTGGATGAAAAAGAAGAACAGATAAAAGATCTGCAACAACAATTGCAACAGGTACAGGACAATAAGGAAGCACAATTAAAACTTGAAGAGTTACAACAACAACTTCAAGAAATGCAAACAGGACATCAAAAAAGCCTGGCTGATAAAGACAAACAGATACAGGTTATCCAAGAACAACATAAATATGATCCTAAGCTTCCAGAATTCATTTCAGAAACCATCTCTTTGAACAATCAACTACTACAACAAGAGGAAGTTTTCTACCAAAAAATATTGCAATGGAATTCTTTGTGCCAAGAGAGCGATAAAATCACAAATGATGTCGTAGATTTACGAAATGATTATGATTTGATTAATGAAAAGATCAATGATTATCTGGCATGGAAAAAGACAGAAGAAGGCAGAAAAGCTGGTGCACCCATCATTAATGAGAACCATAAAGAAATATTGTTTAATAATTGGGATGCACAAATCAGAAGGGCAGAAAAGGCAGCAGAGGAGGCATCTACAGCGGCAAACACTCTCACTGATTGTGTAAATGAAAATTTACACAAAGCTAACTTGATTTCTGAAACTGTTCCAGGATATCTCCCACAGGCAAATCAACTGCAAACAGAATGGAGGCAAAAGGCAGAAGAAAGAGCAAAATCCATCCAAGGGCTGACAAGATTGAATTGGGACTCATACTGGATGTACTTGGTTAAGCCACACAGTCAGCACAGTGCGCTCAATTGTATCATCAATGCTACAGAGAAGATTGCTCCTACGCTTGCCGACTCTGTCTTTTCAGGACAGTTGAATTCTGAAGTCGGTCAACCGCATCTTCTCAAAACTATGTTGGATGCCTGCAAGCTTAAAGATCAAGTTAATAGATAGATAGATTTAGTTTTAATTTCATTGTATTTTAGCCTAGGAAAAGGACGGTCATTAAACCGAATCCTTAATTTTTGTAATAAACTATTTTTAGAGTTAGTTAAGTAGTATTTAAACCCCTCTCATGCATTTAGAGAGGGGTCCTGGATCTTAATATTTTTGGACTTGGAGATTGCATTTCTGTACTCCATTGTCTTATATATTTTTGAAAAAGGATCACATCTGGTGATTTTCATGCGGAATTATCTTTGAAGTGTTGCATTTCTGTACCTTGGAATTTGATTTTGCATTAGAGTTACTAGATAGAGTATCATATTTCAGTTGAAAGTATTCAAGATGAACAAGGTATTTCTATCTGTTCACTGTTGATCTCTTTTGTCTTATGATATTCGTTTTAAAATTACTATCATTTATATGTATATTGGTTTTCACAATGCTTTCTTTTATATATCATTTTTGAGTATAATTGAAACGTTTTTTTTTTATAATTACATGTAAATGTTATACAATGATGAATGCAATATGCCTATATAACTCTGTTTAATTTCTTAAACAGAGTTATCTTTATTTGTTTCTGCACATTTCAATTTAATTAATAATACATTTTCATGGTTATTGTTGAATTGGAACAATCTTAAGTTGTATTCACATATAGCTACCCGGGTTAGTGTTAGAATTTCTTTATCAGTATTTAGCTTAAATTAGATAGTTTTATTTCAGTTAATTTAGTTCCATTTCCACCCATCCAATCCAATCCATTTAGTTACAAGGAAATTGGTCCTTTAAATCCAGTCGGAGCCACCACACCAAATGGAAAAGGAGCTGCCTTAAGGTCCCGACCGAGTGGTTTTCCCCGATGTTTGAAGCAGAGATTTTCTAGGCTTCAACAGCTCCCTAACATAAATGCCTTTGCACTATGGTCTACCGGGAAAAAACAATCCTCCTGTAGAGGCATTGGTGGCATAGCTTGCTACATTAAGAAGAACATCTCCCCCTATGCTAGGATTTATAAAAATGACCCTTACAACCTATATAGTTGGATTGAGATTACTGACATTAATCATAAAAGGACCTGAATAGCAATCTATAATTCCCCCCCATTAATTCTAACTTCTATAAGAGAAGGAATCTAGAAAAAAATAGTCCTTACAATGGTTTAGAGAATGATATTTCTAGCCTAAGGAATGAAGGTAACATCGTTTTAATGGGTGACTTTAATGCTCGAACTTCAAGCAACCAAGCTATTCTTATAACCAATCATTCCAAACCCAATTCTCTTTGTTTAGAAGAAGACCTTAGTTTGGCTAGCCAATACAAAAGGAGCTTTGAAGACCTTATAGATAATTTGTTTGGGTTGGAGCTAGTCAAGCTATGTAGTGCTCAGGATCTCATAATTTGCAACGGTCTAAAGAAGTGGTCCAATTCTATCCAGATGACCTGCATCCATGGGCTTGGAAGTAGCATGCTAGACTATGTTATTTCCGATCTCCATTTATACAACGAAATAATAAATTTTGACATCTTAGATGACCATGAGCCTGATTCTGATCATAGGCCTTTATTCATAACTCTCAATTTTGTCATGCATAGAGATCCCATAAAATATAATCCTTATAGTCAAAAGAACTTAATCTTTGATAGAAATAAAAATGATCTCCTTCTAAATGAATTAAAAACAAATTTGCTTCCTTGATCTAGTATAGACAACATAGATGACCTCTATGATAATTTTACTACAATACTCTCATATTCTATTAACAAGTTCTCAATTGAAGTCTCAAGTAGTAAAAGAAATATCAAAACCATCCCATGGTATGACAAATATTGTAAAAGTGCGAGGAGAGCAATTAAGAAAGCTATTGATGAATCTCTCAAAATTAACAAGATAAAAATCTACAAAGCCCTAACTAAAAGGAAAAAAACGCAATATATTCGTAAAAGACAAGACAGTCTCTTACACCTCTCTATGGTGGCTCCTAAGAAATTATGGAGGCAAATTCTAACTAGGAAAACTAAAGATAATAATAAAATTGCTTTAGATGATTGGAATTCCTATCTTAAAAATCTTTATGAATCTCCAAATGCCGGGGATTCTAAAACCCTGCTCACAACAAAATAAGTTTTCTCATTAGAAGACATTGATTTTAGGGTTAAACGCCTGACAAATGGGAAAGCTAAAGACATTCAAGGTTACCAAGTGGAAATCTTAAAAATTGGAGGTCCTGTCCTTAGCAGCACTCAACATCGGACCACCTCGTTACGCTTAGGATCATTATGGAGGAATGTCGCAATGCTAAATCCAATCTCTTCTGTTGCTTTGTGGACTTTAGAAAGGCCTTTGATATGGTTCCTAGAAACAACCTATGGAATAGATTAGAAGAGCTAAATGTTCATTTCTAGCTAAGAGTGGCCGCTATAAGGTTATATGATAATGTAATTTCCAAGTTAAAGAGAAATGAGGGATGGTATACAGATATTAATTGTAATATTGGAGTTAAACAAGGTTGCCGCCTCTCCCCTACCCTATTTGGCATTTACATCGACAAGATAGAAGGTTGTTTGGAGGAAGCATGATGTGTTGGCACGATCTGAGCTGGGATAGTCATCATCATTCTTCTCTATGCTGACGATATTGTTCTTCTCCCAAGGTGCCCATCTAATATTGATAAGCAACTTATACTTCTTAAGGATTTATGCTCTACCATGGGTATGTCTGTTAACACTGACAAAAAAAAAGTAATGATTATCAAATCCGAGAAGGACACTTACACTAATTACCTTCTTCTTACAAGTACCTAGGAATTGATATTCATCACAAGCTAAACTGGAACTATAGCATTCAAAAAAGGATTAATGGGGGGTGGAAAGCTTATTTTGGTCTTGAAAATAATTTTAAAATGACAAACCTCGTAATGTGGGATACAAAGAAGTTCCTCTTTCAAACTTTAGTCACTCTTGTTATCTTATATGGATGTGAGGTTTGGGGTTGTAGCATCTCTAGAGAATCCTGTAGAAAGATTGAGAAAATCCAGAAGTGTTTTATAATGTATAACCTTAAAATTAAAAGAAATACACCCTATCCTATTCTCCTTATAGAAGTGGGTCTTTCCCCTATCGAGAGCCTAGCTATGACTAGGCTTTTGTTGTACAAGCACAAGCTCAATAGGATAGGAGACCATAGACTTCCTAAGCTAGCTTTAAATTCCAGCCAAAACAACCCAAGGCTTAAACGAGGTTGGTATAAAGACACCAGGGCCTGGTTAAACCATTGGGAGATTGACGAGAATTTTGCATTGCAAAAAGTTAATAACATTAAAAAATTTGTTACTTCTAAGTTCAAAGAAAAAATGTGGTGTGAGAAAGATCTAAAAGTTGAAAGAAAATTAAGATATTATAAGGAGGTCATCAACCCCACCCTAGAAGATCAAAAGTATCTCTTTGTTTTAACTAGCTCAAAGAAGAAAATTAATATAGCCATGATTAGAATGAACTCTCATGAGCTCCATAGTGAAACAGGTCGTTGGACAGTTCCTAAAACACCATGGATGGAAAGGATCTTCCATCTCTGTTAGAATATAAACATCGAGGATGAAAATAACTTCCTCTTAGAGTGCCTCGCATACAACCAAATTAGAGCTCAATTTCATAATATTTGTTGCAATATTGACCTTCCTAACCTTTTAACATATCAAAATTATAGTGAGCTCGGGAGGCTTCTCTCCAAGCTTTTTGAGCATAGGAATAAAATCTTAAATCAAACTAAATAACTCTTTTCTTTAGGTCCGATGGACCAAAGATTCATCTCAATGGACATTAACCACCACCACCACCACCACCACCATCATCATCATCATCATCATCATCATCATCATCATCATCATCATCATCATCATATATTCTCAGTTATAATAATAATAATAATAATAATAATAAACAACATAATTAAAAATATCATAAAATAAAATAACTAAAATAAAAAATTTAAATTTGTTAAAATAAAAAGAACAAAAAAATTACAAATTTAAATTGAAAAAAATAATAATTTAAAAAGAAAACAAAATAAATTTAAAACAATAAAATTAAAAATTAAAATTAAAAAAAAATAATAATAATTGTATAAATATATGAAAAGTACATTTCTAGATTGAAAAAAATAACAAAAGTCAATTTCTTTTGAATTAAAAAAATAAAATAAAAATAAATTAAAACTTTAAACATTAAAGAAAAAATTAAACATTTTTAAAAATAAAATTTTAAAATATTAAACAAAGAAACAAATAAATACAAAAAATAAATCTAAAAATATGAAATAATTTTAAAAAAAAAATTAGAAACAACAAATGAAATGAAATTAAAAATAAAAATAAAAAATAAAAACAAAAAATGAAATTTAAAAAACAAACACTGAAATTTTAAAAAAATGTGTTTGACCGCCAGTTTGGGCACCATAGGGCTCGACCCTGCGTCCCCCAGGGCGGCACTAAAACACATTTTTTTTTCTTTTACTAATTTTATTTATATTTTTTCTTTTATTAATTTTTTATATAATTTTTTAATTTAATTCTTAATTTTTTTTCTATTTTTTATTTAATTAAAAAATAATAATTTAATTTATATTGTTTTTTTAATTTAATAAACGTTTTTTTTTTTTAATTTTATTTAAAAAAAAATGTGTGTGTTTTTTTTTTTTTTTTTTTTAAGTTTATTTAATTTTATTTTTTAAAAAGAAACAAATTCTGTTTTTTTATTTTTGTTATTCTTTGAAAATTTATTTTTCATGTGTGTGTGTGTGCATGTTTGTGTGTTTAATTTAAATTTTATTTTCAAACCTTTAATGTTTTTTTTTAATTTAAATTTTATTGTTTTAAAATTGTTATTTTGATGTTGTTCTTGAATTTAAATTTCTAAATTTTAATTATTTTGTATTTTAGTATTTTGATATTTTAATTTTTTTGATTATTTAATTATTTTTTAAATGTAAATTTAGATTATTTTGTTTTATCATTTTCTTTAATTATGTTGTCTTTTTTTTTTAATTTTTTCTTTAAATTATCATTTTTTTTGAAATTTTCCCCTTTTTTAATCTATTTTCTATTTTAATTTATTTTTTTAATTTTATTTATTTTTACAAGTTATTTTTGAATTTTTTTATACTTTCATATTTTTTTTTTTTTTTAATATTTGATTCTTTTTTTCATGTTTTTTTTTTTTTAGTATCAAGATGAAAATCACTAAAATTTTAAAACAAATGTTCATAAATAAAAAAAATTCAAAGTGCCAAAAAAATCAGCAATTTTCTAAATCGACATGACATGTAATATATATATATTAAATTTATAAAAATATGCTAAAAAAAAGGTTATTCTACATCACCACTTTTCAAAATCAACACGAAAATCATTACATTTAAAATAAAATTAAAATTAAAAAAATAAAGCCATAAGAAAATTTAAAGTGCCAAAACTATGCTCCAAAATGAAAAATGTGATCCTGCATGACCACTATTAAGAATCAGGTGTTTTTTTGCTACCTCAAAAAAACGGGTACCATGTAATTTTCTCGTTTGATCGGTAACTATGTTTTCTGTTAAAGGACAACTTGTCAACCACAATGCAACTTTTACAATTATTTTCTGTTTTAATAAAAAATTCTGTGTGCTTGTTCTTATTATGTGACATCCTATTTTTCTGGCATTTCAATTTTGATATCTTCGAGGCCTCCACCCAATATCCGTATCAAAGATGTAAGAAATTCATTTTTAACGAAGTGTCGGACTTTAGGCTAGCGACATATGTGTATGAGTGTGGGCGCTTGAATAAAGGAAAAGGCCATGAGAAATGTTGTTAATAGAGAAAATCCAAGCTATTGGAGCAACTCTTATGAAAAGGTAAAGAGGCTCGAGTTATAACTCAATATTAAGGCCCATGGTTTTGAATTGTCCAGACTGTAACATTGAAGGTAAAGGGGCATCCATTGATTGTAAAGGAAAAGGGCATACATGTAACCCATTCGGCTCGTCCGACTTATATTTAAACCACCCATTGTAATATTTGTATAGAGAGATTTATATCTCACAAGAGCATTATGATAGGGTTAAAGGAAGCACATTTTTGGAAAGAAAAATTGGAAATTGTGGGTTTTAAGCAAGCTCAAATTAGGCTTCCATCACCTTGAACCAACTCACATATCCAAATATATGCCCCTTCAAAGATAGGCCAATTCACCCTTTCCATGGCATCATTGATTCCACGTGGAAATCACATGCTAACCCACATGACACCTTACACATTATCCCTGCCATTGTGGACAAGTCAACGTGGATATGAACACTCCTTTGAATAATTGGAGGTTAACCTAATCCACAACTCCATGGAACCATAAAACTTAACAAAGGGCCTGAGCCCCGACCCTTGGCCTAGAGGTTGACCGGACCTCCCTCTGGGACCATCTACGATTTGGTCCTTGACTATCTCAACTCTAACCTAGCACTTCGGCCCATACCCCGACCCTTGGATGGTGGGACCCACCGATGACTCGACCTACGCACCTTGGGATGCATATGATTCCACAATATGTCCAACTTACCTCCTAACCATCGAATTTGTAGGTCCTGTAGGAGACATAAAATTGGTATTGAAAACATTTTAAACTTAGAATATATTTCAAGTTTTCTTCTAAGTTTACACAGGCATCACGACCTGTGAGAAACTCACAAACAAATGTACATGAGGATACACTTATTGAATATGTATTCGAGTGAATTTCTTCAAAATCACATCGAATTCAATCCCACTTTCCATCCACATCATATAGATGTATGCCCTCATTTTTATCATATAAAGACTCAACTATATAGATCATATGAATAAAAAACATGCCATAAATTCATACTCATTAATTTAATGAAACAAATATATATATTCATGTTCAGACATCACATACTTAAACACAACCTTTCTTCAAAACATTATGCATGAATCCAACTTTCCTATAACAGTTGTAGGAATCAAATTCCATTTTACATAGGGGATACATATCCTTCACATCCATTATAATTTAACTTCATAACCATAATGCATATAAGATCACTGGCACATCAGTCATATTGGGCACTACTACACAGACAAATCAAAATTATACCATTATTAAACACTACTCCATGCACTAAATACATCTTTTTTTAGAATATTAACCAGGGCATTGGCCTACAAGAACCAATTCTCATGGATTCGATTAGTATTCAAGTAGTTTACTCAACATAACCAACACTCAAGGTATCAACATTACAAATCATTCACGAATTCAGGTTTAGTACATTAAAGTAAAATTTTAAATTATCATAACAAGTATTCATGGGAAGTTCACTTCCATATATAAATAAAATAAACACTTATCTTATATCCAAAGACTAGAAATTGATATTCGGATTTCAACTCTCCACCGAAACTTAGACACACTACAACCAATATTTTCTTGTAGTGGTCACCCTCGAGCCATATTCCAGAGCTAGAGGAGGAGTTCATAAATTTTAAAAAGAAGTACTTCTAAATAAAACATAGCCTCAATAAGTAACCCACTTTACTCATCATCTAGTCAGAAGTTAACACAAGGAGCAGGAATTCACTTCCATGTCATTTGATCAATAACTCCTAACTATTACTTAACAAAGATTGATGGCTTAGCAAACTTTAACTTTGAGGTTCCTCCTGACATAAAGACATAAAATTTAATAGCAATAGGAGAGTTATTTCAACTTTCAGGAAGGTTCATCAGCAGACAAGCTACCATGGGAGTATGGAAATCACTCTTATATGTAGTCCTTTAGTAAAGGAAAGGACCAGTTCTTTAGCCCCTTGACAACACCTAGTGGTTCATCACCCTCAAAAGCACTTGATTGTCTAATCCTCCTGGCTAGTATGTTCATCAATATGAAAACTTCCTAGTGGTTTCTCAAGAACTTAGCAAGTCACTTATAGTGGTTTCATCATCCTTAATTCAAGCCAATTCTTTGTAAATTCTAAGCTAGTTAGCCATGCATAGTTGTTTCATTAGTTGCGCTACCATAGAACGAACTCTCTCTATCAAAATGAACTTTGTTCAAAGTATAGGAAAAATGTATCATAAAAAAACTAAACCGAGTATCACAACACCAAAAAAATGGAACCTATATACTCCCATAACCGATCACTTAAATAATTATCTTCTTGTCCTCTAACTCTGATGCTTTCCCTTTTCTGGTGTGTAGAGATGTTGGCCTTTGCCGACGTGAACATATGTTCTTTCCTCTTTTATTTTTTATAGAGGTAATTATTTTTTTCATTAATTTCTCTCGTTAATGATATCACTCCCATTTCTAGTTATACGTGCATGACCACTTTGTTTCCCCTCTGAGTCTTCCTGTGTATCCATATTTCCATTTAATTTCCACTTTCTCTCTCTTGCATATTTTTCTAAGGAGATGGTATGGTTCCTAACTATCCCCTTTCCCAATCGAATTTATTATGAAAAAAATTCAATAAAGCATGAAATTCAACATTAATTTTAACAAGGTATCCTCAAGAAAATATCCCTCCCTAAAATATGGAATTTATGTCCCATTTTCCCACTCATTTTAATTTTTAAAAGAATAGAATTAATGTGTACAATAAGAGTGAAT
Organism: Pinus albicaulis; assembly: GCA_034641835.2. Taxonomy (NCBI): domain Eukaryota; kingdom Viridiplantae; phylum Streptophyta; class Pinopsida; order Pinales; family Pinaceae; genus Pinus; species Pinus albicaulis. Next base: position 845,353,366 of record CM076576.1, read on the forward strand.
TTTCGAAGGCTATCATAACATCCAAATCTAATGTTTGGGTTGCTATAGATTTCTTTAGGCAAGTAGATGTTGTAGAAACCATTGATTTATGTGGATGATGGCCTCCTTTCCCAGAATAAAGTGTTTCCACTTCTTAGTAGCTTGAAGCAAGGTAAAAAGTTACTTGTAATACATAAGGTAGTTGAAAACTGTTCAAATGTGTAAGTAGGTTTGGTATTCATAAATACAAAATATGCTTTTGATTCTTGTATATTGTAAAATGAAAGAAAAAATTACTATTTTTATTTTTGTAGCACGGGTTTCATCCTCAAGGTCATTTTATTTAGATCTCAATCACCCACTGAGTGCTTCTAGGGTTTTCCCTAGGGTCAATAAGTCAAGATAATCATTGTCATATGAAGAATCCCCCATCGGGCACATTGTAACTTGTAAAGAGAATATTTTTTGTATTTAAAAGTGTCAAAATACCCTCCAACACCAAGTCATCCTGAAATCTAAGAAGTCCACCTTAATTAGGGCATGCCTAATGTTATATTTCAAATGACCTCCTCATCAGCTCAAAGGAGAAGGATAGATGGATGGAAGAAATTTACAAAGAAAGAGAACTTTTTTTCCACTGTAATGAACCCTATAAATTGTCAAGCTGAGTTATAATGCTTTCCTGCTTCTTATAAAGAGAGTTAGTGCCTAGGTTAACACCATGTTTTTCCTAAAGGATCACATTACTCGTGTTCCATGGAGAATGAAGGGAGGATTATGAGTTAACTGACTAACATTTCTAGATTGGTCTCATACAGCTACTCCAAAACGATGGAAACCTATGGTGCATACCTCTGATTGGACATTACTAAACCTCACTAAGAATCCAAAGAGGGAAAATTATAGAAAAGCATGGAAACATCATGGATTTTTCCATATTCAAACAAATAGAGAAGAATGGCAAGGGTTTTCCTCCAAAACTATTATAAATTGAAGGCAAGGGATCATTTCCAAAGGTCGAAAGGTTGATTGTCTAAGGAGCGAAATTTTGTTACTGTGAGGAATCATTGATTGGCATAGTTCATTGAGAGATATTTTCCTAAACATTGTCACACTAGGAGATTGGAGAGAGATCTTGGAGTTGAAGTATTTTGGGAGGCTTGATGAAGTCGATGGTTGTAACCCTCATTCATTAAATATAATAGAAATGCTTCTATCTTTTCCACTTGATATCTTGTAATTGCATCTATTGAGTTATTTGTTGAAGATATATATTATAAGTGGACTACACTTATATGAGTTCATCTTTGATTATATGCTTGTGTTTGATTTTTTGTTGAAATAACAGTGTGAAGATTAATAGTTTCGTTGTTTTCTTGCTGGATTCAGAATTGGAGCTTGTGAGGCGGGGTTCCATCACACTACGTTGAGCTCTCCAACAATCTCTCACCACACGTCAAGGTAATACTTATCTATTTCATATTTTCAATCGAATAATTGCATGAACATGCATATATTGTCTTTATAAATGTTGTAGCTAATATGTCTATCTACCTTGAGTTCGAGGAAACACCGAGAGGGATCTTATTCCAACTACCACCTCTGAATTTTATCCCTAAGAAGAATTGGAAACTCCACTGGGTACTAGTCCTTAGTTCCCGGTTTTCATTTCAAACTCTTGGTTCTCTCCTTCTATCACTTCCTGTTCTGCTGACATTCCTTTTGGACCATTTTGTGTGCTTTGAAACCATCTCAGTTTCTCACAGTTTTCATATCAGGTCTTATTTGATCCTATTTTGCAATCTACCCTCTATAACGTGTCCTTGTGTGCACCCCAGAGCATTTAATTTTGATCCTTCTTGTGAACAGTGCATTAGTCAAGCTATTAATGCATTGTACTCTCTATTGGAGATGTTAATCATCCAAAAAATTTCTATTTCACCTCCTACTATGATTTTCCTGGCTGTTAGGTTGTTAGATATAAGAGTGGTTCCTACAACTTAATATCCATGCTTGGTTTCTTTTTGGCATACTAGTTTTTTCTTTTGAAAAGTTTTCCTAGCTACATTTACTTTCTGAAAGAGAAAAAAGGAAATTTTTTATTTTTTTAGTTTTTATTTTTCTGATGTAGCTCATTACATTCTTTAAAATACTGGGTTAAATATTTGTTAGAGAAAATTGGTATCCATATCATTCATAGGATGAGCTGCATTATTGGATGTGTTATTGCATGGATGTATAAATGAATTTCTCTTTGTATTGTAACTCTTTCATCTAACTAAATTGAAAGATATCTTATGCATGGTTTGTGTCAAAGTCACATAAATTTCATACATCCAATCCCCCTCCGAAGACATAAATGCAAGTACACTAAAACTAAGAACTTAATAAAATCAATCAATAACTCTTTTATGAGATTACACAAATATTAGTTCAGGTTAGGATCTTGGGATAGGAAGGGTGAGAGAATTTCCCAAGATCGAAAAACTTAAGACTAGTTTCATTAAAGAGTGAAAATCCAAATGCACTCATACTATCAGGACCACTCCCATCACAAAGGAGTTTAACATGATACAACATTGGTGTGTGTGAGAAGGTAGCCTGCCTTCGATTGCATATCTAGTGGGAATTCTGTGTATTGTATTTCCCTTCAGGGATATAGAAACTGGATCGGGGATCTAGGTGTTCTGCCCATACAACATGTTGTCCACGATCATGACCCCCCTGGTAGTGTTTGTGATTTGAGGTATCCATAGTGGAAAAACTTTAGGGATGAAGAGAATGTGCCTAGGGTGGGCTTCCCTAGTACCTGATACATATAGACCTACTCTTTCTTTGGTTTTTGCGAGGGTGCTCGTTTGCATGAGAGTACTTGGCCCCATTATCTCAAAGTACTTGGCTTCAAGAGAAACTGTAACTGTACATATGACCAACTCTCTCTATTTTCTATTGTGATACTAGGTTTCATCTCTAGTGAATGGTAGTTCTAAGATATGGTGTTTCCCCTTTGGCTGCTTATTGACTGACTTTTACAGTTATTTTTAATTTTTTTAGGTGCCTTTCATTGAAGGAGTTGTACCTACCTATCATCCTCCTCTTACTGACCCTCTTGGGCCTATGTGATCCAGATAGCATCGGTACCTACAAAGCCTTTGGATACACCTATATTCAATGTATAATTTATGGCCAATGGGTCAGTGGCTTAGGTCGCCAACTCTATTCCATTTCCACCTCCACCACTAGTTGTCAGTTCTTCGCAAATGTTTGGAAATCCTAATAGCCAGAATATGCATCGCCACAAAAACTTGGTTACAGCACCAGTGAGTGGAGTTATAAACCTTCCGACCTCCACTCCTTTATTGTCTGCTACTATATTTCCAGCTATTGCTTCCACTAGCATGCCTACCATGGTTCCCTTCAGTAACCCTTTCAGTTGGAATCCCTTGTTGAGTTCATACCCCCTGGTCTAGATGCCAGGGGACAATTGTAGTATCCCAATAGGGAGAATGCAGTAATACAAAAACATAATACATGAAACTGAAGCAAAGTAAAAAAATAATCTAAAGACACCATAACTATGTATAGAATAGCTAGGCCATTTTATTAATAAGAGGTGCAAAATCAATACAATAGTGCTCAAAATATGATACAATCAAGCCAAGGAATAAGAATAGAATGACCTTGAATTGCTCCCAAAAGAGGGATTGCGTAACTGCTAGACCACTGGAGGAAATACTACATTGTCCCTGCTGCAAATGTCAGGGCAACAATTGCTGGAAAATATGACAATGTAGATCTGGAAGTTTTAGAGCTCAGATGATGCTAAAAATTGAGATCTGGGCTCTATGATGGATACCCAAGATAACCTAGAAATGGATTCCTAGATATAGCAATCTTGGAAAATTACCCTCTTATGGCTTGAACATACAACTGTTGCGTATGCATATCTAAAGCATAATCTGATCAAATATGGCTACAATATTATGTGCGACCATATCTATGCTTGAAGTCATCCCTTCACTAGATCTTCAAGCTAGAAGCTCAAGATATAGCTCATCCTTCCTCCTCCATTGAATGTTGCTCCTGAATACTCAACAACTGAAGAAAACTGCACTATCAAGGAGGGAGGGCTCCCTAGCCTGCTGCTAATTAATGCAATGAAGCTCCTGGATGATGGATATTGTGAATAAAAAGTGAGGAGATGGTCCCTCATAGGATTTCCAACTCAAAAAATATAAACTTCCTTCCTCCAAAAGTTCTAGAGGATTGGACTCCACAATCCTTGAGGGGACTACTACTGCATAGAGGTATGAAATCATAGCCTGAATGCCAGATATAAATTTCCTGCTCCTAAATTTTTTAACATGAATCATAAGGTGAAAGGATGAGTCCTCCACCAGTTTCCTAGCTGAAATGTTAGAAAAAACCGCCACCTCCCAAACCCTAGTGCAGGAATGCATTATTCCTGTGACTAAATGGGCATATGAGAGTGGTTGAATATGGAACCAATGCCTGATGTTGTATGGAACCTCAATATAAACATTGCCAAAGTATGCACTCGAAGTCCCCCTTGGGTAAGGGTGGGATTTCCACTCAGAAACACCCTTGTGCTAAACAGCACTGCAAAATTAGCTAAACAACATAAGCGTTCATAGAAATATCACATGAAAAATCTAGATCTAAACAGATCAAATAATAATAATACAAAGCCTTCCTTCTATTGTGTCTTCTTCTTCATTATATAGATTGTGAGCCTTCCATAGCCCTGGCCTACCTCATAAATGTGCTGTACATGTGGCCAATAGCCTCCATGAAGACTGTGTTGTCTATCCATGATATCCATCATGTTTTCATTTAATTCCCACTCTCTCCATAATGTGTGCATTAGATCCACCACTTCATCCAAAACTTCATCATAAGTGCTTTATGATCTTACTTTTAATGCACCATGATGTCAGTTGACTTCCTCCAAGATCTCTGTATCTTTACATTAATGATCCATGATCTCCACTCTTCCTTCATTTAAGAAGTTTCTCCACTACTCCATAATGTATATCTACATCTAAATTATCCACATTCACAAATCAAAAGTGGATTTTATTCATATATGGGTTTTATGGATCCCTCCACCCTCTTATTTACTTAATTAATTAAGGAAATTAAGAAAACTAATATTCCAATTATTTGATGAGAAATTGGGAATATTACAGTCCTCCCCACCAAAATGTTTCTTTTCCTCAAGCGACTGCAAAAGTGAATGTTACAGGAAACATCTTCCCTCCAAATGTCATCCTCATATGGAAGGCCTCCCCATCTGCTACAATGTATAATGCATGCCCAACTCCAAAGATTCCTCTATAGAATGTCTAGAATGTCCTCCAACTCAAAAGTTAGATACCTCTCCTCATCAATGAATCTCCAAGTGGCAACCATATGATGTCCAAAGATCTCCTCTATACCTGTGATACGTGAAATGAAGTGGTTTCTTCTCAATGTGGAAAGTCACAACTCATGAATAGATTAAATTACATCTCTCAATGCTCTCATCATTAGACTTGTTGGCCTTGTAGGATCTAAGCATCAAATCAACATAATGAAAAAAATAAGTAGAGACATATGGATGAACATGTACAATGTCAAACCATACTCTCCCAATAACAAACATCACAGAAAATCCTTCTGCTGCCATGCTAGATCTTCATGAAAACAAGGAATAGAGCCATACTCTCTCAAAAGAAACCACAAAAATAATGCTTCTTGTTGCCATGGCACATAAACATCAAACCAAGTATGAGAGCGATACTCTCTCAATAGAAGCCACTGCAACAATGCCTCTTGTTTTCACATCACATCATCATTATACCAAGTACAATGACCAAAATCTTCCAACAGAAGCCAACATAGTAAGGCCTCCTATTGCCAGCCTCTATCATCATCATGCAATGTATGAGGAGAATACAACCCATACTCTCCCAAAAGTAACCAAAGCAACAAGGATTCTTGATGCCATCTTACATCATCATGATGCAAGTGATGGAGCAACAACATACTAATGGACATGTGGAATGTCTCGGCAGAACAATACAAATGAGCTCCCTGATGCCACATCATGTGAGAGTTATGCCATGTCCCATACAAAAGTACATACATGAATATAAGATATACCCCAAATAAAATTACATTCATGGACATGAGATATACCCCAAACAAAAGCATATACAAGGACATAAGATACATCATGCAATGGCCAAACTCTCTCATCAACAACCAGCATAGATATGCCTCCTGCTATTGCATATCATCATTGATGTACTTGGCATGGACCACACAAATGTGATATGTTGGGTAGTAATTGTACCCACCAAACACCAACCAGCTAAGCCATGCTTCTTGCTGCCTTGTATCATAGATCTACAAGTACGTTGTCAATCCCTTGCACATCCTCGTCATCTGTCGATCCCCCTGTGGATGTTGAATAATGTCATGATCATGATTGGTACCTCTCTAATGTAGAAAACCAATCTCATCCATCTAAATATATTTTCACTCCATGAAATATTGAAGTGCACCTCATTTGAGGTCTCTCCATGACATCCTCTCATCATTGGCCCAATAGAACCCATAAGGCTCCATACATGTTGTAGGTAGATATTTCTCATGTGCTATGAGGGGCTCATCAAGAAAACTTCATCCTGACAATGGAAAGTGATTTCCATCATAGAATGTCTACCATAGATAATTTTTCCCTCCAGTGCTTCATGAGTGAAGCTACCTTCAGAATTCTCCAAGAATAACAAGGCCCTCTTCTCATCACTGCTACTAAGTGATAGTGCTATAGATATGCATGGTGATACATGTGTTGTCTCTTGGCCATATGCAATGCTAAGCTGATAGTTTGGCACTGTATCAAATACGAATGTGATTCTCCCATCTTCTAAAACTCCACACTTCAACACAAAGTGTTGAGTGTAGCTCAACCATTAAAATTTTGGGTAGAAATACATATTCTCCTTTATCAAGTCAAGGGTCCTCTGTGGAGTGATAATTTGGTGCTCCAAATCAGCAAGGTGCTCTAATCCTTGGTTATGAAATTGCCTTGATGTCACGGTCTCACAAATCTCAATATGAGGTACTAAAATAATATGAGATGAAATTATATGCAAACCTTGGATAAAATAAAGCTCAGGAACTTCTTGCACATCTACAAGAGTTCCTTCCACTAGTGCAATGGTCTCTCCAACTACTAGTACTGATGATGATTGCTCTTCTACTATACCAGCGCCGGTATCCACCTCCTCGTCCTCATGCATCTCATGAATAATGAATGCATGGGGCTCCAAATTTCAAGTGATTAATACCATCTTGCAAGGATGCAAGTGCTCTTCCTCTTGATGCAAGTACCGTTGTAGTTGATGGTGGTGGTAGGGGCTTCTCTTCCAGAGTGATAATGAGGAAATATTCCTTTGCCTATTCATGTGTTGTATCAACAATGATGGGAGATGTATTTATATGAGATGTCTTTGATTTCCTTATACCAAACTTATTATTCAGTCTTTGAATGAAATCTGCATATGCAAACACTTTCATATGTGACAAATGACTGAACCGCCAATTTCTTGCTTTGCCTTCAAGGTGCAGTGCTGAAATCTCCACAACCTCTCTTTCTACTATAGGATATAGCTGAATGTAACTAACTCTTCCCTCCATGACCTCAATGTGCTTGTGGAATATCCATCAAATGTAGGAAAAAAGAATCTATTCCTTTTTCTTCTATTGTTGCTACAACATCTCCTCTCCTCTTTGAGTTGCAAAAACTGTTGCAGAGTTACATTCTCCTTGAGAGCTCTAGGATGTGATTTGTACTATGAATGATAGGTTATTAGGGTCTCGTACCACAATTATCCTTCATATCCATACCATTCACCGTCCTTCTCAAAGAAAGGGGATCTAGTAGAATGTTGTGGAGATCTATGCATTGTCGATTTCTTCTCCTACCGATAGGAAGTGCATGGACCTTCCTCATCAAATCTTCTTGGATCCTTACTTTTCCTTTATATGTTCATTTTTTTGACCTCCTTGGAGAGATATTGCATGAATCTAAAGAGAAGTGTGGAAAAACTTGAGCCCTCTGTCATTTTATATCTCTACTATTTTTTTCTTCTTTGATGTTGAAGATAAAGTGCTGATAAGCTAAGCCAGAGATCATGCTCTGATACCACTGTAATATCCCAAAAGGGAGAATGAAATAATACGAAAACAAAATACATGAAACAAAAAAAAAGTAAAAAATAATCTAAAGAGACCATAACAATGTACAAAATAGTAGAGCCATTTTATTAATAGGAGGTGGGCAATCAGTACAACACTGCTCAAAATATGAAACACTCAAGCCAAGGAACAAGGCTAGAATGACCTTAATTCCTCCCACAAGAGGAACTGCGTAACTATTGGACTGCTAGAGGAAATACTACATTGTACCTACTGCAAATGTTAGGGTGGAAACTACTGGAAAATATGGCAATCTAGATCTGGTAGTTCGAGAGCTTGGATGATGCTGGAAATTGAGATATGGGCTCTATGATGGATACCCAAGATAACCCGAAAAGGGATTTCTAGATCTAGCAATCTTGGAAAATAACCCTGTTAGGGCTTGCACATACAACTGTTGGGTATGCAGATTAGAAGAATAATATAATGAAATATGGCTGCAATATAATGTCAAATAATATCTATGCTTGAAGGTTTGATCCCTTCATTAGATCCTCAAGCTAGAATCTCAAGATCTAGCTACTCCTTTCTCCTCCACTGAATGATGTTGTTGAATATTGCGCTGTCAAGGAGGGAGGCTCTCTATCCTATTGCTAAATAATGCAATGAAGCTTCTGGATGATGGAAAAAGTGAATACAAAGTGAGGAGATTGTCCCTCATAGGATTTCCAGCTAAAATATTGGAAACTTCTTTCCTCCATAAGATCTACAGGACTGGACTACGCAATACTTGAGGGGACTATTGCTGCATGGACCTATGAAATGATGGCATGAATGTTGGATATAGATCTGCTACTCCTGAAAGGCTGAACATGAAGCACAAGGTTAAAGGATGAATCCTCCATTGGTTTCCTAGCTAAAATGCTAGAAACAATTTCCACTTCTCAAACCCTAGTGCACGAATGTGTTATTCCTGTGACTCAATGTGTATGTGAGAGTGGCTGAATATGGCACCAATGCATGATGATGTATGGAAACTCAATAGAAACCTTCCCAAAGTATGCACTCAAATTCCCTCGTGGATAAGGGTGGAATTTCCACTCGGAAACACCCATGTGCTAAACAACATGGTAGACTTAGCTAAACAGCATAAGCGTGAATAGAAATGTGATATGAAAAATCTAGATCTAAACAGATCAAATAATAATAATAAAAATCCTTCCTTCTATTGTGCCTTCATCTTCATTATATACATTTTGAACCTTCCATAGCCCCGACCCACCTCATAATTGCGTTGTACATGGGGCCACTAGTCTCCATGAAGACGGTGTTGTATCTCCATGATCTCCATAATTTATGCATTTAATTCCCACTCTCTCCATCATGTGTGCATTAGATGCACCACTTCCTCCAAAACTTCATTAGAAGTGCTTTATGATCTTAATTTTAATTCACGATGATGTAAGTTGACTTCCTCTATGATCTCCATGCCTTTACATTAATGATCCATGATCTCCACTCTTCATTCATTTAATAAGATGCTCTGCTACTCCATAATGTCGATCTACATCTAAATTATCCACATTCACACATCGAAAGTGGATTTTATTCATCTATGGGGTTTATGGGTCCCTCCACCCTCTTATTTACTTAATTAATTAAGGAAATTAAGAACTATAATATTCCAATTATTTGATGAGAAATTGTGAAAATTACAATTGTTTTACCAACACATAAGTGTGAGGGGGCACTTTGGTACCCCTCTAGTCTATGGGAGAAGAAGGTTCGTCTATTGTCAATTCAATTCCTCTTAGTGGTCAACCCTTTGGTGTAGGATCTATACCAAATTTAAATTATGTGGCCAACAATATTCCATTACCGAACAATGTCACATCTATTTGGGAAAACCTTCCTCAAACCCAATTGTGTCAAGGGGAAACCCATTATTCTTGGGGAAACCAACCTTTTTTCCTACAGTTTCATAATAATTATGGATAGACACCTTATATCCCTACACCACCGCTACCAAGAAAGTATTATCCAATAATTCTTGCATATCTGATTGGGAACACTTTGACTGGAGGACCCTACGATCCTATTGGTAAACGAACACCTCCTTGGACAAACTCATGGGAAACCGAAAAATTTCCATTTTTGGCAACTCTAGACATCCATGATTTGTATAAATTCACCAAAAATCCCATCAACCATAACACACTTTGTCATCTTATACTACATAAGTTTCCTTTAGATATCCGTAAGTTCAATGGGAAACAAGTGGATGACTAGACCACACATGTCACCACCTATCATCAATGGTCTATTTCTAATTCCATGGTAGATGGCAGTATCCCGCTGCAATACTTTCCCCACACCCTCATAGGAAATGATGCCAAGTGTTATATTGATTTACCACAGGCTATAGTTAACACATTTGGTGCCTTATTAATGTAATTTCTCAAAACAATTCAGCTCCCTATCAGCTATGAAACTAGAACTGAGCTTATAACCACTTTGTGCCAATACACCACCACCCACATCTCCAATCACATCTATGAATGGAGGCGTAGGCGGAGGCATGTCAATGCCCCAATTCCAGATCATCTCTTAGATGATTGGTCATACAAGTCACTAGTTTGTCCCATTGCTAAGAATTTTGCCTTAGTTGGTGCGGTCATGGAAAACCAATCCATCCGTCGTGCACAACATCTAGATACAATCTATTCACAATCTGGTACATTGTATGACTTACGCCCCCATTCCCCTAGAAACTCCAATGATCCCGCTACTCAGCAACCCGGAGCACATGCGGATGGTCTCATCGGCACAACCTCCATGGTTGCTGTAAAATAGCTCTGTGCGCACGCTTCTCAACCATCTTCGTCTACCACCACTGCAACTAAATCAGCTACTCTTCCAACCGCTGAGGTAAAATCTATGTAGTCTACACAAAAAAATGACAGTAAGAGCAAGAAAAATACCTCACCTTTTGAGAAGCAGCCTAATACCTAGAATAATCCAAAACACAGAAATGCTGCTAAAACTGACAAATGGAAAGCAAATACTACCATATTCCCTTGAAAAAATTGTGTTTAGGACAACTTGACATATAAATGTCCTCACCTTCAGGAATATATAGACTTTATTACACAAAAGGATAATGGGAGGACCGTTTCTCTCCTACACAACAATTTCCCTAATCAACAACACCAAAAACATATTGTTGCTAACCCACCACAACCGCCATAAGGGGGCAATGGTGGTTCTCATCCATCTGGTGAAGGACTATCTACCATTTATGGGATGGAAACAGTTGAACTCCAAACCCAAGACAAAACCTATGGAACCCCATCCACTCATGCTCAAGAGGCTACCTCAAGTTCAAATCCACTGTCGCCCAATGATATTCATATTGAAATGCCTGCTGCTGACCTTGTCAATCATCCCCCAAAGTAACCCTTCATCACGTGACTCATAACACCTTTGTACATGCTTCCCATAACTACAACATTGTAGAAGACTTGGTGCAAACACCGTTACCTATGACTTCTCTTGAAGTGTTGCAAACCTTTCCAATGCAAAGGAAACCTATCCTTTTGGCCATTGGTGGAATTGACCCTCAGGATTATATGCTAGCTATATTTGACATGGAAAAATGAAAAACCTCTCCTTTCTCTTAAAATTTCCTTTCAAATTCAAGTTGTGTCAAAAGGAAGGCCAATCCATCACATTGTCATTGATGAAGGTCCTTCTAACTACGTAATTTCAGTTGTGTGCTGGCTCGCTTTTGCTTGTCCTACTTTTCCTCCCCATAGAATTACCTCAAAGAATTCAATGACCACATATTCCTCCAAAAATGCTACCTTCATATCTACCCCATTACTCTTAGTGGGAAATGATAATAGTGAACACTTAAGTCATAGATTTTCATCTCGAATATAATCTCCTTTTAGGCCGTTGTTGGTCTTATGCCATCACCGCCATTGCCTCTTTGGTTTTTTGACTCATCTTCTTTCCTCTGGATGGCAAGATAGTTACAATGGAATTTCTATCCTTCTGCACCCCAGATTATTCCACATTGTCTAGCAGCACTGTACCCCTAGTAGGAGAAATCCTTGACTCTTATGTCAATATTCATACCGGTCTTCTGAAAGCATCTTACCTTATGGGTGTTTTTCCTCTTCCACTGCCTGAGGTTCCACAAATGGTTTCAATGATATCCACCATATCGGATGGCTCTATCGACACCTGGATCCTACCAGAAACTTCAGAAATTGATTCCTATGGAGAATATATGACGCTTTCACCAGCTGAGTTGGCTTATCAAGCCATCTAATCTGCATCTGAAACCTTTGTTGCTTTAGTTCCAACCAATGGTACCATCCTCTCTCCCATCATATCTCCTTATAAATATCTCCTCGATGAAGTCCTACCTTCGGATGAAGCTATTCAAGAGATCATGTCTGTAAAAGAGTGACCTTGGGATGAGTTTCACCATCGCACTTCGATGTCTAATTTAGACACGTCCACTATGAAAATTCTTCCTTTTGACCCACCTAAGATCATTCCATCTGCTTACATGACTATTCAAACTATCAATGGAGAAGGTAAATTGTGAAATATTTCCAAAACTATGCTCATATACATTGCGGTCAAAACAAGTATCATGGAAAATACACATATTTGAGAAGCTTGTAGTCCTGAGGAAATTGCATGCTTCACATCACTTTATAAGAAGTTTGGCAATGTTTTTTCTTGGTCTTAAGAGGAAATTCCTGGCATAGATCCTTCTATAGTCAAGTATGAGATCATGATTTATGATAAGTCCAATCATGTACAGCAAATACATTGACTTGTCCACCCTCACAAAGCAGCAACTAAGGAGACAGAAGTTGAAAAATTCTTACATGTTAGTTTCATCTATCATGTTCCTTTAACATAATGGGTATCCCATCGTGTTTCAATAGACAAGAAAAAAGGTACCATCCGGGCCTAGGTCAATTATCTTGACCTCAACACCTCATGTCCAAAAGAAAACTATCCAACTCCATTTATAGATCATACTATTAACGATTACTCTGATTACGAATCCTTTTCTTTTATGGATTGATTCTATGTATATAACTAGATCGCTATTAAAAAGGATTACTAGCATAAACTGCCTTCACTTGTATTTGGGGCACCTTTGCATATCGAAAACTCCCATTTTGTCTGAAGAATGTTGGAGTCACATTTCGAAGGGCTGTGGACTATGCATTTCATGATATCAGACACATTGTTCAAGCTTACTTGGATGATCTTCCTTCTCATTCCAAGAAACAAGCTCAACGCCTTGCTCATCCTCGAGAAATCTTCTATAGGTGTAGGTTCTATAACATCTTTCTGAATCCGTATAAACATGTATTTTTTGTAAAGTCTAGACAACTTCTTGGTTTCATTATCTTTAAGCACAGGATTAGGGTTGATCCAGATAAGGTAAAGGAAATTATTTAATTTTCCGCACCATAATCCATCTTACAACTCTAACGTTTGGAAGGGAAGGAAAACTTATTACGTCACTTCATTATAAAATGTGTCGAGTTAACAAAAGTATTTATGTGCTTAATTAAGAAATGGGTGCCATATTTGCAGGATGATCAAGCTCAATCATTGTTTTATGCCTTGAAACTTTCACTTGTTTCCGCCCTAGTTCTTAGTGCCCCCAATTATTCGCACGACATTCTCCCCTACCTAGCAGCCTCACCATACTCGCTTGGAATGGTTTTATTTTAGGTGCATGATGAAAATAATGAGAACGTGGTCTATTATCTTTATAAAGGTCTTCTGGGGCCTGAATTATGATATTCGCATGTAGAGAAGCTATATTTGGTTGTTGTCTTTGCTGTCATCCACTTCTGAGTATACATACTGCTGTGACAGACTACTGTCGTTACATTGGAGAATCCCATGAGACACATTATGTCTCTTCAGATCATTGGAGGGAAATATTACAAATGGATTGTAATCCTCCACCAATTTGACTTGGCTTTCTGTACTGCCAAGGCTAATAAATATCTAGTCTTTGTTGAATTATTGCTGGATCTTGATCCCAGAGTTGACCCAAAAGAAGCTGCTCATGATCCATTTCCTGATGTATCTGTCTATTTGGAAAATCTATTGATCCTTTGTATGGAGACATTATTTTCTATCTCCAAACACAATGGTTCATCCCATATCTAATGTTATATGACCTTCAACGCATTTTTCATCAAGCTAGACATTATCTAGTGCTTAATGACACTATATATCGTCATGGTGTCCATTCAGTTCTTTGACATTGTCTCACCCTTGTCTAGGCCAAACATGTTTTAAATTACTGCCATGAATGGGCATGTGGATGTCAGCTTTCAAGAATATATATTTCCAAAAAAATCTTGTCTGTGGGATTCTACATGCCTGCTTTGTTTAAACTTTGCATTACTGTGGTCCACAACTGCCATCTGTGTGAAATATTTATCAAGAAAATTCACACTGAACATGCCCCTTTGGATCTAGTTATCTTTGTCTTTCCTTTCGCCAAATGGGGAATAGAATTCGTAAAATGTTATCCCACTTCAACCGATGGACACAACTACATTGTAGTTGCGGTCGACTATTTCACAAAATGGGCTGAAGCCATTCCCAATTTTTGAGCAGATGGAGGAACCGTTGCTCCCTTTCTATTCAATCATTTTATCTGCAGATTTTGAGCGCCACGCTCGATTTTCAGAGATCATGGTTCTCATTTCAAGAACAACACAATGATGAAGATAACTTCCTTGCTTAGCTTTCGACATGATCATTCTTTGTCCTACTATCTGCAAGCTAATGGCCAAGTTGAACCTATTAATAGCATCCTCAAAACCATGATTTAAGAGTTAGTAGGAAATCACAAAACCACATGGCATCAAAAATTATACTCCACATTATGGGCATATAAAACATCAATGAAAACATCTCTCTGAATCCGCATAAACATGTGTTTTTTGTCAATTCTAGACAACTTCTTGGTTTCATTGTCTCTAAGCAGGGGATTAGGGTTGATCCAGATAAGGTAAAGGAAATTATTTAATTTCTTGCACCAGAATCCATATTACAACTCTAACGTTTGCAAGGGAAGGAAAACCTATTACGTCACTTCATTTTAAAACATGTCGAGTTAACGAAAGTATTTATGTGCTTAATTAAGAAATGTGTGCGATATTTGCAAGATGATCAAACTCAATCATTGTTTTATGCCTTGAAACATTCACCTTTTTCTGCCCTAGTTGTTAGTGCCCCCAACTATTCGCACGAAATTCTCCCCTACCTAGCAGCCTCACCATCCTCGCTTGGAATGGTTTTAGGTCAGGTGCATGATGAAAATAATGAGAATGTGGTCTATTATATCTATAAAGGTCTTTTGGGGCCCGAATTATGATATTCGCATGTGGAGAAACTATATTTGGTTGTTGTCTTTACTGTCAGCCACTTTCGAGTATACATACTGCTGCGACAGACTACTGTCATTGCTTTGGAGAATCCCATGAGACACATTATGTCTCTTCAGATCATTGGAGGGAAATATTACGAATGGATTGTAATCCTCCACCAATTTGAGTT
Organism: Pinus albicaulis; assembly: GCA_034641835.2. Taxonomy (NCBI): domain Eukaryota; kingdom Viridiplantae; phylum Streptophyta; class Pinopsida; order Pinales; family Pinaceae; genus Pinus; species Pinus albicaulis. The sequence continues at coordinate 845,369,173 of CM076576.1, forward strand.
GGCTTTCTCTACTGCCAAGGCTAAGAAATATCTATTCTTTGCTGAATTACTGTTGGATCTTGATCCCAGAGTTGACCCTAAAGAAGTTGCTCATGTTCCATTTCCTGATGTATCTATTTATTTGGTCAACTCTATTGATCCTTTGTATGGAGACATCATTTTCTACCTCCAAACACAATGTTTCAGCCCATATCTAATGTTATAAGACCTTCATCGCATTCTTCATCAAGTTACACATTATCTAGTGCTTAATGACACTATATATCGTCGTGGTGTCGATTCAGTTCTTTGACATTGTCTCACCCTTGTCTAGGCCAAACATGTTTTAAATTAATGCCATGAATGGGCGTGTGGATGTCATCTTTTAGAAATATATATTGCCCAAAAAATATTGTCTACGAGATTCTACATGCTGGCTTTGTTTAAATTTTGCATTATTGTGGTCCACAACTACCATCTATGTGAAATATTTATCAAGAAAATGCACACTGACCATGCCCCTTTGGATCTAGTTATCTTCGTCTTTCCTTTTGCCAAATGGGGAATAGAATTCGTAAAATGTTATCCCACTTCAACCGATGGACACAACTACATTGTAGTTTCAGTTGACTATTTCACAAAATGGGTTGAAGCCATTCCCAATTTTTGAGAAGATGGAGAAACCGTTGCTCCCTTTCTATTCAATTAGTTTATCTGCCAATTTAGTGTGCCCCGCTCGATTGTCAGAGATCATGGTTCTCATTTCAAGAACCACATAATGAAAAAGATAACTTCCTTGCTTAGCTTTCAACATGATCGTTCTTCGTCCTACTATCTACAAGCTAACGACCAAGTCGAACCTATTAATGGCGTCCTAAAAACCATGATTTGACAGTTAGTAGGAAATCACAAAACCACATGGCATAAAAAATTATACTCCACATTATGGGCATACGAAACATCAGTGAAAACTACAATAGGCTTTATGCCATTCCAACTATCATATGGTCTAGAATCAATTCCTCTAATCGAGTATCAGATTCCATGACTTAATTTACTTGTTGAACTCCTACCCGACACCACTACTGAAGAAGAACCCTTGATCTCACTCAATCAGTTAGACGAGACTCGTCTAGATGTTTCACTAGCCCTCAAAGCTCAGAAGCTCTGAGTCAAACCTCAATATCACAAAATTTTCAAGCCTCATTCTTTTCGAAAGGGAGATCTAATATTACTCTAAGATCATAAAATCGACCTCTTGGGGGATGGAACAATTCAAACATTATGGCTCGGTCCATATGTCATCAATAAGTTTATTTATAAAGGAGCCTAAGAAATTAAGGACTATAATGGAAACCCACTTGTCGAGCCCTGCAACAGGCTCTATCTTAAGAATTAATTCACCCTATGCTCTACTTGCCATTTTTTTTGTAATTTCATGTATATAAGTGTTGTCTTTTTTGGCGTGTCTAGAATATTTTGGCTTTTTTTGAGTAATTTTTGCATACAGTTCTCTTTTTGCACAGATGTCTTCGTCACCTTTTCCATATGATGGATATGAGTACGGTTTCAGGCATCACATGTGACACATTACATCAGTTGTTTGGGTCCTCTGTACACTTGAGTTAGAACTAATTTTTTCCGATGGGATCTTCCTTGGCAATGCCATCAATAATATTGCTCAGTATACGTCCATTATACAATTACTCATTGAAGCTACATCTCACGACATCTCCAATCTAGTGGTCCAGTTAGATTCCCAGATAGTTGTTATGAATTGTAACAATCGTTATCACATTCAACATCCTATTTTATTATGTTATTTCTTAAGGGTACACCTTCTATAGCGTTAATTTGAATCTATTTCTTTTGAACACATTCCTAGAGAGTCTAATGCATTCATTGATTCATTAGAAAACTATTTATTGGATTTATTATAAAAATAGTCATGCATGAGTGTACAATTTTGCATCATGAAAATTACATAATAAATAAAAATACATCATCATAAAATTTCCAAAATATATATGTGTCTAGTTGTTTCAAAATATATATATTGTTTCCAGTTGTTTTACATAAAAAATTCCTCAAAACTTTGGCCTTTTTTTTACAAAAATGGCTCTGCTAAGCCTCACTATGGCATCTAAAAACTTATGCCTACTCCTACTGAGCCTGTTGCTCAGGATAGCAGATAAATTCCCTAGCTAACCTCCTCACAAAAATGCAAAAGCTCTCTGGCACACCCACGGTATGTCGTTGTAGGTGGACTGGGATCTCCCTCATGGGAAGAGGCGTCACATGCATACTCAAAACGTCAAGGTTCCTAGCAACCTTGCGGAAACTCTAGGTATTGTCCCCCTATTCGGCAGTTGGCTCGACCTCTGTTACTACTCTAGCCCCAGGTAACTACATACCTTTCCTTGCATAGCGAGAGGCTCCAGCTAGTTGAATAGGTGCCACATGTGTCAAGAAAATGATACACGTCAAAAAAATGTTTCTCCCATTAAACAAAAAATTTGCATAAATATTCAAAAGACACAAAAATACTTTTGCGTTGATTTATCATATTACCTATTGGCACTCACTGAGTTCCAGGTGGCAATCTCAGCTCTCGATCTCCTGCGAGGTTCGTCCCATCATAGGTATAATCCTCAATCATTAGAATTTTTCTGCTAAGCCACTCAAAGAATGTATTATCAAATAACAGTTGAATGAGACCCTCTCTAGTCCGAGGGATCAAGGTGGACCATTGACCTTGTCTAGGCACCGTGGGTCTAGCTATGTCCATGAGAATTTTAGGCCTCATTAAGGGCACTCTCTCTAGTATAAATGAAAAAAATAGCGTGCCGTACACAAATTCTCTTTGGGCCTGGGTCTTGCAAGATGTCATCTCCTCTCTAACATGACGGACAACACCTTCACACTAGTTGAATACTTGTTGTTGTTGAAAATCCAATGCAAATAGTTTAGATGCAACTATTCATTATCTTGTCGATGTTACCTATGGTCTGATGATTTTCCAGTTTTTTTCTGCAAAATTGACCACGCTTGACCTGAATCGAGCCTTCTTTTTAGGGAAATTTTTTAGCTCATAAAACTAAAAAAAACCCCTAAGTTTCATTCTTTGGGCTTGTTAAAGTCCCACTAAGAATATTATGAGCCATTATTTTCCATAATTTTCTAGCTCTTTAAAAACAGAAAAAAGGCACCGAGTTTTTCTTCATTGGAGTGATTGAAATTTCACGAAGAGCATCGAGTTTTTCTTCACCTGACTCATTAAAATTTCACAAAGAATATTGAGTTTACTTCATCTCCTTGTACTCATAACAAAATGAGGCATACATCCATTGAGTGTAGGTTTATCATATTATCCAGAATGAATGGACTATCTTAGAGAAAAGGAACTATTTTGGGCATACTATTAACCCTTTTTCACACTCGGTCATCAACGATGACAAAGGTACTCCCCTGGAGTTATATTTTACGATCGCTTTCAAACTCCCTAAATATGAAAATATCACCAAGTTTACCCTTATGGACTCGTTAAACCTAATCATATGGGGAAAATTTTTGGACAAAGTAGATATTCACTCTTTATAATTTGAAGGATGATATGGAAGCAGCACCTTGAACATTGTACCCCTTAGAAAACTCATTTTCACCAGACTCTCGCTGAACCCTACCATTTTATGAGTTTGTCTTTCATACTATGATGTTCCTAGATCTTTGAATCCTAACACTCTTTTATGTTCCTGAGTCTAAGCTTCCCGGTACCCTGTACGTCATGTCTTGTATTGTTCAAGAGATCACGCTATCTACTTCTGCCCATATTAACCCAATTGTCATATTCCAAAAATCATTTTGCCCTTGTCTGTTTGCACCATTTCTCTATACTATCTTGAAAACAAAATCATATTTTTCCTTTTTCATGTCAACTGATTTAGGACACCTCATTTCCTACCTTTTGACAAATATATTTCTATCCACTTCAATATCTTATCTACGAAGGAGATCCAGAAACATATCATTACCCTAGAGCATGCAGAACTCAGTGGCATGTTACCTTGTGTTTGATTGCAGGTTTTCATCATTAGCTCACAGTCGAATAATTATATGAATGTTTGAAATCAACACCATTTTTCACACTTTCTATATTGTATTGGGCATCTTGGAGACCATATACCTTATCGGTAGCCATCCTTGCATCTGTTAACAATTTTTATCATTAACCTATAGTTAGACGATTTCTCACTTGTTCAACTACAGTTCCTTTATTCACATGTGTAGAAATATGTATTTTAGGGAAGCGATGGCCAAGACCTTGGGTAGAGGTTTTGATCACTCAGCTTTGTTTCGTCTCCCAAGTTGTGTATATTGTTTTGAGAGACAACACATTGGATTGATCCTGTCATGACAGAAGCTTCCACATTGTGCTTATCGATGGACATATTGGTCATATATATTTCTCGATAAATCACTTTGATACAACTACAAAGCATCGGAATCCCCGACTCACGAGAAATTTATATATATTTTGGACATATGTTGCTAGTTCCAGGTTTCCCACAGTCTTGCAACTCCTCTCTCTCTCTCTCTACTACACATATATAAAGTATTTCTCCATTGTATTCGTCTCTAACCTCACACTTTAGGGGCCATCTATTATACTGTAAATGGCCTCCTCATCAGATCAAAGGAGAAGGATACATGGATGGAAGAAATTGACCAAGACAGAGACCTATTTTTCAATGGTAACACACCCCAGAAACTTCCACGTCGAGTTATAATGCATTCTTGGTTCCTGTAGAGAGCATTATTTCCTGGGTTAATGCCATGTTTTTCCTAAAGGGTTGTGTTACCTATGTTCCATGAAGAATGAGGGGCGGGTTCCGAGTTAGCTGACTAACATATTTGGATTTTTCTCAAAGAGTTAGTCCAAAAATTTGGAAACCTACAGTCTATATAATTGTGATTGGTTATTACTAAAACTAACTAATCATATAAAGAGGGAAAAATATAGAAAAGCATGGAAACATCATGGATTTTTCCCTATTTAGACTAATGGAGAATAATGGCAAGGTTTGTCCTCCAGAAATATTATAAATTGGAGGCAAGGGCTCATTGTCAAAGGTTGAAAGGTTGACTGTGTAAGGAGTGAAATTTTGTTAGTGTGAAGACTCATTAATTGGCATACTTCATTGAGAGCTATTTGCCTAAACATTTTCACGCTAGGAGATTGGAGTTGAAGGACTGTGGGAGCTGTTGGGGTCCTGTGTTTTGATATATTGGCTTACCAAAATACAAGGAAAGATCAGAGCCAATATTTAGAGTTCCAGGATCTAGTCCTCCTGTTCTCAGAGAGGGATCTCTCAAATTATTTTTTTTACAAATATTTCTCTTGTTTGCTTTTAAGTATTGATTTTAGACTAGTTATTAAGTGTAGGTGTTTGTTTTATTTTTTTGTTTGATTTGTTTGTTCGGTTGAATTAGCACAGCAGAACATGAAAGTTCTAAGTAGTATAGATGGAAACAAGAAGTGTCAGATTCATTGGGCAATGGAGTCAAGAAGACGTTTATGACAAACTCATCAATGGATATGGGATATCAAAGGGAAAATCTAACTTGGCCACAAGATCCTTTAGTTTTTTTTAATGAGATGGACATCAATGATTTGAAAAGAGAGTTTGAATTCTCAAAAAGGGGAACTTAAAAGCATAACTTGAACAATAAAGAGGTATTTGATAGACAGGGCTAACCATGAATTCTACAAACCACACTTTAAGCAAATAGTGACTTCAAGACAACTTTTAAAATGAAATCTAAGATTCGGGAGCACATCCTATTTCCCCAAAGATTTTATTTCAAAGGACTTAGAAAACATAAAATATTCACTAATAACTGCAGTCGTAGAAGAGGGAACACCTAACACATCTATGATCACAAATATAAAGGCCTTTAAAACAATTGTTCAAGCAGGGACAAAGGGTATGATCGAAACAAACCTCCTTGGCTAACTATAAACAATGGTACTTCAAAGGGAAACTTCAAAAACAACTTTCAAGTGGTATCAGACAAGTAGGGAAAACCATAAATCATGTTGGAACCAACTATTTGAACTATTTGATAAATAAACAAGCATAAGGGTTGAAGAGAATGATTAAAGACTCTAAAATGCCTTAGCAGAAGAAAACATAAAACAGTGAAGGATAAACAGGTCTAAGGTGTTTCCAGGAGACATTTCTTAGCGTAAACTTTTCATCCTACTGTAGTAAGAATCTATGGAACAAAATGAAAACAGGAAAAACAACAGAAAATTTAGAATACATCAACAAAAACCAAGCTTAGGGATCCAATGATAGAGCCTTCTCAAGAACAAGCATGTCACAACATCATCAAGCTTCCAAGACTTCAATTTCTTCCTCAACTTCAGATAGTTTAAAATATGTTCTTTTGTTTGAAATAACTGTTCAGCTATCTTTAGCCTTTATGTTACTGACTAAGGTTTGATCCAGGTATTCCTTTGAGGGACAGAGGCTGCAGGTGGCAATTTTGGTAGCTGGGGATTCAATTAGCCCCTGTGATGTGGCATTCGAGGATTTCTAGATTTGATTTGTGGATTAGGGCTTTGATTCCAGAGTTCATGCCTTGATCCTTTAAGCTTTGATTAACATATTTAATCCTTCAATTATGCTCTGATATTCATATTTGACATTAATACTCTTTCATTTGATTAACTATGAATGTGTTTGTTATTGCAGGTGCACAGAGGGTTTGTCATAGAAATTGTTCAGAAAATCGATAATCATGACTTATCAATCTTATAAAAACATATAATTATCACTTTAAACTCTTTAATTTGTATAAAAGACCATGAGGATCATCATCCTCAGCCCATAATAAAAATGTAATGGTTGCGAGAGGGTTTACCTTAATCTTCATTAAACCTGCATAAAAAAACAAAACGTTAATTTAAATCCTGCGACGATTTGGTTTAAAACTGCTTTGGAGGGTTCGTGGACGTGTTTCAGAGCAGTAAGGATGGATGAATGTAGCAGTATGAGGGAGAAACCCTTTGCAGAAGTGAAGAAGGGTTTTAAATTTGAATTAGGGCGCAAATTGAGAAGGAGCGGTTTCGAAAAACTGGAAATGGTTTTCGCGCAACATTTGGGGGGGTAGGCGGTATTACCTTTTGGAACGTGATTCCATACAGCAATTGAAACATGGAAAATGAAAACTACCCATATCGCGCAAAAGTAGCACACTGGGAAGGGAGGCCGAAAATTACGTGATATTGAGTTTAAGCCATTGGATGATCGTCGGGAGATCGAACGGTGCAGATAAAACACAATGGGGGGTAAGATGCATGGGGAATGTATGGTGGGACTGACGATTGCGTCGGGTATTTGTCACATAGTGGACGAGTTTTTGGGTCATCGCGTTGTGTCCAGATCATAGGATTTCTCAGATGGACAATCAAGATTTAAAAGGAAAAGAAGATAAATGGATGGAGGAAAAGGTAAGGTAGGGTGAATGGGAGGAAGGGTAGGGCTCGAGGATCGTTGATCTGTGTAGATCAACAGTCCATATTTGTTTATAAATTTATATGTTGGGAATGGAAAATAGAAGGGAACGGGGGTTTTTTGCATGGTGTTTTATGTTCTAATAGCCTGATTGCGAGGCTTTAGGATGCATGGAGGAAGGGGCTAAAGGAAATAAGCCCTTGGGGCCTTAAATGCCTTATAGTGTAAAAGGGTGTTTTTAAGGCCTAAAACAGAGATTTTAAGGGCAAAAGAGGGTTCCGGTAGGTGAAATGAAGGGATTTAAACCAAATCAGAAGGAGATATAAGGTTTCAAAAAGAGGGTTTTGATGGTTTGGAGGTTAAATGAAGATTTATAGATGAAAATGGAGAATGAAATGGAGAAGTGCAATGATGAAAAATGGAGTTTTTAAGTATTTTTTCTCCTAGTAAACCATAGGTAATTTAGGAAAAATAGTGAAATAGTAGTGAAGATTAACTCAAAGGGTAATAATCATCATAAAACTTCAAAAGATGATAAGTTTTCAAAGGGAACTATCTCTTTGAAGTTTTAAAAGACAAGCTTAGCCACCATTGAGTATGACGGAATTTATAGGTGGCTAACAGTGGCTCCACTTGGGGGAGGACAACTGGTTCTTTAGGTGTCCAGAACCTTAGCTATTGATCTTTGGCTTTTCAGTAGATCAATGCCTTATTCATTGGGCAGCAATTTTCTTTTCTTTTTCTAGTCTTCTTTTGATTTGATAATCTCTGCAGCAATCTGAAACAATGGAATTCTATCAAAACAACATCTCTACCTACCCATTCCTAATGATCCTAACATTTTTTCTTTTCTCAAAGTGCATTTGGACTAGAAAACTCTCTTCATCAACATTTTATTCTTTTGAAAACAGGAAACTAATCTATTTTTACTCTTATTTCTCCATGAACTTAGTTTAAATAGTTGAGTTCATAAATTTCCCTACCTAAATACTATCTGTCAGGCTTAGACTATCTGACAAACCTTTATTCTCTAAATTCTAAAACAGAAAATTTAAAAGCAGTCAAGCCAGGATTAAGCAATTTGACTTGCTGCAAATCTATGGAAAAAAAACAAGCTGCACATAGATTTTTTTTATTTGCAGAAAAAGTAAAACAAAATTGTGAAGGCTTAAGATCTGAAAACTCAAACATCCTTCACTATCTCTTCAACTCTTATTTTGAATTTGTTTTAGCTGTCTTTTCTCTCTCATTTGGTTCAAGTTTTGAGCATATTGGAACTAGTTTGTTTTCTATTTTTGGCTCAAGATTTAATCTAAATAGAGCCATTCTTCTTTTGAGATTCATAGGTTCAGATATTAAATTTCTTTGAACCTTTGTTTCCTCTATCTTAATCTACCTTAATGATAAGCCAAGATTCTGCTGTTGGGCTGATCTAATTCACTAACTTATCAGCAGTAAATTGAAAAGCTAATTAGTCATGATTAGGCTATATGACTAACTATAAGTGTGTTTTCAGGAGTGGAATTTGAGCTTGCACACTTTCAGATTTTGTCTCTCTTTTTTGGTATGGGGCTCTACCTTTCTTCTTTTACAATTTTCCCTCTTTTTCTCTTTTCTATTTTTTTGTATTTTTTTCATTTTTCTAATTCAAATAAATAAACAAAAATACTAACTAGATGCTCAAGATCTGAGCTTTATTGACATTCCTACCTACACTAATTTAACTTGGAATATTTACATGTTTAGTTGATGAACTCTCTTTTACAGTATAACCAATTCAGTAAATGATTCCATGATCGGTCCTTCTTCATCTCTTTGGGCAGGCTAGACAAATAGGGCCACTCCCATTCCTTTTGTTTCTTAGCAGCAGTGCTAAAAAATCCTCTTTCTTTTAGTAATAAACTTCTCCCAATAACCTTTATCCCTTATTCAAATGCCTTCAAGAAGTGAGCATAGGCATCTTGAAATAATACCTAGTTGTGAGTATTTGGAAGATATGTTTCAACAAGGATTAACTCTTCTTTCTCCACTGGATCAAGATAAAGATCTTCTTGAGAAAGAAAAACTTCCTCATCTTCGTTATCATCTGAACTGGAGAACTCATCATATTTGGTAGTGTTGTCCTCTTGAAGTCCCGAAATATTCTGATTTAACGGGCTGAACTCTGTGAAGAGGTTATTATATTCTTGAGCATGGATATCTTTTATTACTTCAACCTCTTCGAGATAAAATTCCAAGTATTCATTCTGCTCAAGAAACTTCTCTCTTTTCTCAACCTCATTTTTACAACTGATAGACTGCTGACTTCCCATTATGTGAAAGGTATCATTGATGGACTGGCTTTGCTGATTGCTACTTTCAAGCTGATGATAATGAAATTCATGACACTAATCAACTACTGGTTGCACTGCATGATTAGTTTCTGCTTGAAGCTCATCATCATCATCAGACTGATGAAAAATTGGAAAATCATTAGCATAGACAATCTCACCAATCAAACATATTGGTTTATCAGTTTGTTTTTCTTTGAGTTGTTCTACAAGTTTATTTTATGGTTCAAGACAACAAGTTTCAATAGGTAGATGAGAAAAAGTGTTTTGTTCTAATGAAGTTTTGAGGGCTGGCAGTTTGTTTAATATTTGGTCAATTTATTTTTTTGTCAAAAGGGGAATTTTTCTTTTGCTTTGGACAGAAGTACAATAGTCCTCTTTCTCTTGTATTGACTGATTTTGAGGTTGGATGTTTTCTTGAGCCTCTTCTAGAGAAACATTACTTGTTCTTGTAGGGAAACTTTGAGGACTTTCTTCTTTTTCCTGATCTATCTCAGTTTCAAAGAACTCCTCATGATTTTCATGACAACCACTTTGAATAAAAGGTTCATGAGTTGTTTCTAATAGATTGTTAGAATGCCATTCTTTTTTAATAATCTGAAATGAGTCATAACATAAAGGCAAAAACTCTAGTTGTGTTGTCTCTTCTCCTATTTCAAATTTTGTGAGTTCAAGATGGCTTATGTTTTCCTGAGGGCACTGCTTACTTTCTGCCTTTGCATTTAGGTCGTAAATTTCACTTAACAACATAATAGAAGATAAAGGTAGGCTATCAGGATTTTCTTGACAACCTTCTTCATTCATTTCCCTGTAATCTTGCTCACCATCTTTTATAAGTTCTTGATCATCATACATATCTTGCTCATTGTCTAGGTTTTGTAATGGTTGAGTTTGTTCTTTATCTGAAAAAAACATGGGCTGCTATAGATCATCAATATTTACATTAGCCTCATACCTATCCATTCTCTTTCCAAGAATATACATCATTGTTTCCATCATGACCAATAGTTTTACTTCTGGGTCTATGCTTGGATCCATGTTTGTAATAAAGAGGTCACTGTATCTTTTCAATCAGTTCAGAGTCTTCTACCAATTGAGTCATTAGGTCCTTTGGGATTGTGGAGTCGCCAGGTGGAATATTTTGAACTTTGCTATCCACCAACAACATCATTGGGTTTGATCAATGCATTCCCATGAGAGTTTACAATGAATACTGAAGTAATAGGCATACTGGAGGGTAGTGGAGTTGCCAGGTGGAAAAATTTTAGCTTTTGTGAAGGTAAAATGTTTTATCGTTCCACCACCATGTTTATTATGAAGCCAATCTGAAATATTTTTGGATTGTGTATATTTCTATGGTTATGAGATTGTCCTATGTCTGATCTTAACACTTAGCTAAGGTTCTCAAACAAACAGAGTCTACTCTATGGCTCACTAACTGATTTTCTTAAAGATTTGTAGGACTAAAGAGTTATAATAGTTTTCTAGGCTATCATAGATTCAATAGGTCCCACTGTGATTGCCCTTATGTTGGGGTCCTATGTTTTTATAGATTGGCTTACCAAAAGACAAGGCGACATCAGAACTAATATTTAGAGTTCCAGGATCTAGTCCTCCTGTTCTTAGAGAGGGATCTCTCAAATTATTTTTTTTGCAAAGATTTATCTTGTTTTCTTTTAAGTATTGATTTTAGACTAGTTATTAAGTGCAGGGGTTTGTTTGATTTTTTTGTTTGATTTGTTTGTTTGGTTGAATTGGCACAACAGAACATGAAACGTCTAAGAGGTATATATGGAAATAAGAAGTGTCAAATTCATTGGGAAATGGAGTCAAGAAGAGGTTTATGACAAACTCATCAATGGATATGGGATATCAAAGGGAAAATCTAACTTGGCCACAGGATCCTTTAGTTTTTGTGAATGAGATGAACATCAATGATTTGAAAAGAGAGTTTGAATTCTCAATAAAGTGAACTTAAAAGCGTAACTTGAACAATAAAGAGGTATTTGATAGACAAGGCTAACCATGAATTCTACAAACCACACTTTAGGCAGGTAATGACTTCAAGACAACTTCTAAAATGAAATCTAAGATTCAGGAGCACATCCTATTTCCTCAAAGGTTTTATTTCAAAGGACTTAGAAAACATAAAAGATTCACTGATAACTGCAGTCATAGAAGAGGGAAGACCTAACACATCTATGATCACAACTATAAAGGCCTTTAAAACAATTGTTCAAGTAGGGACAAAGGGTATGATCGAAGCAGAACTCCTTGGCTAACTGTAAACAATGGTACTTCAAAGGGAAAATTTAAAAATAGTTTTCAAGTGGCAACAGACAAGCAGGGAAAACCATAAATCATGCTGGAACCAACTATTTGAACTATTTTAGAAATAAACAAGCATAAGGTTTGAAGAGAATGATTAAATAATCTAAAATTCCTTAGCAGAAGGAAACATAAAACAATGAAGGATAAACAGGTCTAAGGTGTTTCCAGGAGACATTTCTTAGCCTAAATTTTTCATCCTACTGTAGTAAGAATTTATGGAACAAAATGAAAACAGGAAAAACAACAAACAGTTCTGAATACATCACCAACAGCCAAGCTCAGGGATCCAATGATAGAGCCTTCTCAAGAACAAGCATGTCACAACATCATCAAGCTTGCAAGACTTCAATTTCTTCCTCAACTTCAGACAAAATATGTATTATTTTAGAGAATTCCAATGTTACAACTAGTGGCCAACCAACCAACAACTTCTCATCTTCTTCAAATGTATTTATAAAAGAAATGAGGAGGTGAAAGAGTTCTAGGGTTTAGTATCATTAATTCTATACTAAATGCAACTCCTAGCCTTGAAAACCATGCAAGGCCTCAGGCAGGAAAGCATTTCATTTACAACTCTTTTTCATTAACTCCGTTTCTGCTTTTTAGGCTTAGTGGGTAAAAAGATTGACTTTAAGGCACCTTTTATCTTTTATAATAACTTTACTGATAGTTTAAAATATGTTCTTTTGTTTGAAATAAATGTTCAACTGTCTTTAGTCTTTATGTTACTGACTGAGATTTGATCCAGGTATTCCTTTAAGGGAGAGAGGCTGCAGGTGGCAATTTTGGTAGCTGGGGATTTAATTAGCCCCCGTGATGTGGCATTCGAGGCTTTCTGGATTTGATTTGTGGATTAGGGCTTTGATTCTAGATTTCATGCCTTGATCCTTTAAGCTTTTATTAACATCTTTAATCCTTCAATTATGCTCTGAGATTCATCTTTGACATTAAAACTCTTTCATTTGATTAACTCTGAAAGTGTTTGTTGTTGTAGGTGTGCAGAGGTTTTGTCGGAGAAATTGTTCAAAAAACCGATAATCATGACTTATTCATCTTCTAAAAACATATAATTATCACTTTAAACTCTTTAATTTGTATAAAAGGTCGTGAGGATCGTCATCCTCGGCCCATAATAACACTGTAATGGCTGTGGGAGGGTTTACCTTAATCTTCATTAAACCTGCATAAAACAAAAAAAAATTAATTTAAATCCTGGGAAGATTTGGTTTAAAACTACTTTGGAGGGTTCGTGGAAGTGTTTCGGAGTAGTGAGGATGGATGAATGCAACAGTAGAAGGGAGAAACCCTTGGTGGAAGTGAAGTAGGGTTTTAAATTTGAATTAGGGCACGAATTGAGAAGAAGCAGTTTCGGAAAACCAGAAATGGTTTTTATGCAACATTTGGGGGGGTAGGCGGTATTACCTTTTGGAACGTGATTCCATACAGCGATTGATATGTGGAAAATGAAAACCGCCCATATCACGCAGAAGTAGCGCACTAGGAAGGGAGGCAAAAAATTACGCGATATTGAGTTTAAGCCATTGAATGATCATCGGGAGATCGAATGACGCGGATAAAACGCAATGGGGTGTAAGATGCACGGGGAATGTATGGTGGGACCAACGATTGTGTCGGGGCTTTGTCGCATAGTGGATGGGTGTTTAAGTCATCGCATTGCATCCTGATCGTAGGATTTCTGAGATGGACGGTCAAGATTTAAAAGGAAGAGTGGATAGAAGGATGGAGGAAAAGGTAAGGTAGGGTGAATGGGACGAAGGGTAGGGCTCGATGGCCGTTGATCTGTGTAGATCAGTGGTCCATATTTGTTTTTAAATTTATATGTCGGGAATGGAAAATATAATGGAAAAGGGGTTTTTTACATGGGGTTTTATGTTCTAAGTGCCTGATTGTGGGGCTTTAGGATGCATGGAGGAAGTGGCTAAAGGAAATAAGCCCTTGGGGGCTTAAATGCCTTATAGTGTAAAAGGGTGTTTTTTAAGGCCTAAAACATAGATTTTAAGGCCAAAAGAGGGTTCCGGTAGGTGAAATGGAGGGATTTAAACCAAATTAGAGGGAGATATAACATTTCAAAAAGAGGGTTTTGATGGTTTGGACGTTAAATGAATGTTTATAGATGAAAATGGAGAATGAAATAGAGAAGTGCAATGATGAAAAATGGAGTTTTTAAGCAATCTTTCTCCTAGTAAATAGCAGGTACTTTAGGACTAATAGTGAAACAGCAGTGAAGATTAACTCAAAGGGTAATAATCATCATAAAACTTCAAAAGATGATAATTTTTCAAAGGGAACTATCTCTTTGAAGGTTTAAAAGACAAGCTTAGCCACCATTGAGTATGAAAGAATTTATAGGTGGCTAATAGTGGCTCCACTTGGGGTGGACAACGAGTTCTTTAGGTGTCGAGAACCTCAGCTATTGATCTCTAGCTTTTCAGTAGACCAGTGCCTTATCCAATGGGCAACAATTTTCTTTCCTTTTGATGGTCTTCTTTTGATTTGACAATCTTTGCAGCAATCTGAAACAATGGAGTTCTATCAAAACAACATCTCTACCTACCCATTCTTGATTATCCTAACATTTTTTCTTTTTTCAGAGTGCATTTGGACTAGAAAACTCTCTTCATCAACATTTTATTCTTTTGAAAACATGAAACTAATCTATTTCTACTCTTATTTCTCCATGAACTCGGTTTAAACAATTGAGTTCATAAATTTCCCTACCTAACTACTATCTGTCAGGGTTAGACTGTCTGACAGACCTTTATTCTCTAAATTCTAAAACAAAAAAATTAAAAACAGCCAAGCCAGGATTAAGAAATTTGACTTGCTACAGATCTATGGCAAAAAAAACAAGCTGCACATAGATTTTTTTTATTTGCAGAAAAATTAAAACAAAATTGTGAAGGCTTAAGATCTGAAAACTCAAACATCCTTCACTATCTCTTCAGCTCTGATTTTGAATTTGTTTGAGTTGTATTTTCTCTCTCATATGGTTCAAGTTTTGAGCATATTGGAACCAGCTTGTTTTCTATCTTTGGCTCAAGATTTAATCTAATTAGAGCCATTGTTATTTTGAGATTCATAGGTTCAGATATTGAATTTGTTTGAACCTTTGTTTCCTCTATTTTAATCTACCTTACTGATAAGCCAAGATTATGATGTTTGGCTGATCTAATTCATTAATCAACAGTAAATTGAAAATCTAATTAGTCATGATTAGGCTATATGACGAACTAGAAGTGTGTTTTTAGGAGTCACATTTGAGCTTGCACACTTTTAGACTTTGTCTCTCTTTTTTGGTATGGGGTTGTACCTTTCTTTTTTTACAATCTGCCCTATTTTTCTCTTTTCTATTTTTTTTGTATTTTTCTCATTTTTCTGCTTCAAAGAAATAAACAAAAATACTAACTAGATGCTCAAGATCTGAGCTTTATTGACATTCCTACCTACCCTAATTTAACTTGGAATATTTACATGTTTAGTTGATGAACTCTCTTTTCCAGTATAACCAATCCAGTAAATGATTCCATGATTGGTCCTTCTTCATCTCTTTGGGCAAGGTGGACAAACAGGGCCACTCCCATTCCTTTTGTTTCTTAGTAATACACTGCTCCCAATAACCTTTATTCCTTCTTCAAATACCTTCAAGAAGTGAGCATAGGGATCTTGAAATAATACCTGGTTGTGAGTATTTCGAAGATATGTTTCAACAAGGATTAACTCTTCTTTCTCCATTGGATCAAGATAAAGATCTTCTTGAGAAAGAAAAACTTCCTCATCTTCGTTATCATCTGAACTGGAGGACTTATCATATTTGGCAGTGCTGTCCTCTTAACATCCCGAAATACTCTGATTTAATGGGCTGAACTCTGTGAAGAGGTTATTATATTCTTGAGCATGTATATCTTTGATTACTTCAACCTCTTCGAGATAAATTTCCAAGTATTCATCCTGCTCAAGAAACTTCTCTCTTTTCTCAACCTCATTTTTACAACTGATAAACTGCTGACTTCCCATTATGTGAAAGCAATCTCTGATGGAATGGCTTTGTTGATTGCTACTTTCAAGCTAATGATAATGAAATTCATGACACCAATCAACTACTGGTTTCCCTGCATGATTAGTTTTTTCTTGAAGCTCATCACCATCATCAGACTGATCAACAATTAGAAAATCATTAGCATAGACAATCTCACCAATCAAACATATTGGTTTATTATTATTTTTTTCTTTAAGTTGTTCTACAAGTTTATTTTCTGGTTCAAGACAGCAAGTTTTAGTAGGTAGATGAGCAGAAGTGCTTTATTCTAATGAATTTTTGAGGGCTGGCTGTTTGTTTAATATTTGGTCAATTTCTTTTTCTATCAAAAGGGGAATTTTTCTTTTTCTTTGGATAGAAGTAAAACAGTCCTCTTTCTCCTGTATTGACTTATTTTGAGGTTGGATGTTTTCTTGAGCCTCTTCTAGAGAAACATTACTTGTGCTTGTAGGGAAACTTTGAGGACTTTCTTCTTTTTCCTGATCTATCTCAGTTTCAAACAACTCCTCATGATTTTGATGACAGTCACTTTGAATATAAGGTTCATGAGTTGTTTCTAATATATTTTCAGAATGCCATTCTTTTTTAATAATCTAAAATGAGTCATAACATAAAGGCAAAAACTCTAGTTGCGTTGTCTCTTCTCCTATTTCAGATTTTGTGAGTTCAAGATGGCTTATTTTTTCCTCGGGGCATTACTTACTTTCTGCCTTTGTATTTAGGTCGTAAAGTTCCCATAACATCATAATACAAGATAAAGGTAGGCTATCAGGATCTTCTTGACAACCTTCTTCATTGTTTTCCCTATAATATTGCTCACCATCTTCTATAAAGTCTTGATCATCATACATATCTTGCTCATTGTCTAGGATTTGTAATGGTTGAGTTTGTTCTTGATCTGAAAAAAACATGGGCTGCTCTAGATCATCAATATTTAAATTAGCCTCATACCTATCCATTCTCTTTCCAAGCATATACATCATTTTTTCCATCATGACCAGTAGTTTTACTTCTGGGTCTATACTTGGATCCATGTTTGTAATAAAGAGGTCACTGTATATTTTCAACCAGTTCAGAGTCTTCTACCAGTGGAGTCATTAGGTCCTTTGGGATTGTGCAGTCACCAGGTGGAAGATTTTGAGCTTTGATGTCCACCAACAGCATGATTGGGTTTTCTCAATGCATTCCCATGAGAGTTTACAAGGACTAGTGAAGTAATAGGCCTACTAGAGGCCAGTGGAGTTGCGAAGTGGAAACGTTTTAGCTTTTGTGAAGGTAAAATGTTTGATGGTTCCACCACCATGTTTATTATGAAGCCAATTTAAAATATTTTTGGATTTTGTATATTTCTATGGTTATGAGAGTGTCCTATGTCTGATCTTAACACTTAGCTAAGGTGCTCAAACAAACAGATTCTACTCTATGGGTTACTAACTGATTATCTTAGAGATTTGTAGGACTAAAGAGTTATAATAGTTTGCTAGGCTATCATAGATTTGATAGGTCCCACCATGGTTGCCATTATGTTGGGGTCCTGTGTTTTGATAGATTGGCTTACCAAAAGACAAGGCAACATCAGAACCAATCTTTATAGTTCCAAGATCTAGTCCTCCTGTTCTCAAAGAGGGATCTCTCAAATTATTTGTTTTGCAAAGATTTATCTTGTTTGCTTTTAAGTATTGATTTTAGACTAGTTATTAAGTGCAGGTGCTTGTTTTATTTCTTTGTTTATTTGAATTGGCACAACAGAACATGAAAGGTCTAAGTAGTATAGATGGAAAGAAGAAGTGTCAGATTCATTGGGCAATGGAGTCAAGAAGAGGTTTATGACAAACTCATCAATGGATATGGGATATCAAAGGGAAAATCTAACTTGGCCACATGATCATTTAGTTTTTGTGAATGAGATGGACATCAATGATTTGAAAAGAGAGTTTGAATTCTCAACAAAGGGAACTTAAAAGTGTAACTTGAATAATAAAGAGGTATTTGATAGACAGGGCTTACCATGAATTCTACAAACCACATTTTAAGCAAATAATGACTTCAAGAAAACTTTTAAAATGAAATATAAGATTCGGAAGCACATCCTATTTCCTCAAAGATTTAATTTTAAAGGACTTAGAAAACATAAAAGATTCATTGATAACTGCAGTCATAGAAGAGGGAACACCTAACACATCTATGATCACAACTATAAAGGCCTTTAAAAAAATTGTTCAAGCAGGGAAAAGGGGTATGATTGAAGCAAACTTCCTTGGCTAACTGTAAACAATGGAACCTCAAAGGGAAACTTCAAAAACAGTTTTCAAGTGGCAGCAGACAAGTAGGGAAAACCATAAATCATGCTAGAACCAACTATTTGAACTATTTGAGAAATAAACAAGCATAAGGGTTCAAGAGAATGATTAAGGACTCTAAAATTCCTTAGTAGAAGAAAACATAAAACAATGAAGGATAAATAGGTCTAAGGTGCTTTCAGGAGACATTTCCTAGCCTACACTTTTCATCCTACTGTAGTAAGAATTTATGGAAAAAAATGAAAATAGGAAAAACAACAGACAGTTTAGAATACATCACCAACAACCAAGCTCAGGGATCCAATGATAGAGCCTTCTCAAGAACAAGCATGTCACAACATCAAAAAGATTCCAAGACTTCAATTTCTTCCTCAATTTCAGACAGACTATGTATTATTTCAGAGAATTCCAATGTTACAACTAGTGACCAACCAACCAACCAACCAACAACTTCTCATCTTCTTCGAAAGTATTTATAAAAGAAATGAGGAGGTGAAAGACTTCTGGGGTTGAGTATCATTAATTATATACTAAATTAAACTCCTAGCCTTGAAAACCATGCAAGGCCTAAGGCAGGAAAGAATTTCATTTACGACTCTGTTTCATTAACTCTGTTTCTGCTTTTTAGGTTTAGTGGGTAAAAAGATTGATTTTAAGGCACCTTTTATCTTTTACAATAACTTTACTGACAGCTTAAAATATTTTATTTTGTTTGAAATAGCTATTCAGCTGTCTTTAGCCATTATGTTACTGACTGAGATTTGATCTGGGTATTCCTTTGAGGGAGAGAGGCTGCAGGTGGCAATTTCATTAGCTGGGGATTTAATTACCCCTTGTGATGTGGCATTCGAGGCTTTCTGGATCTGATTTGTGGATTATGGCTTTGATTCAAGAGTTCATGCCTTGATCCTTTAAGCTTTGATTAACATATTTAATCCTTCAATTATGCTATAATCTTCATCTTTGACATTAATACTCTTTCATTTGATTAACTCTGACGGTGTTTTTTGTTGCAGGTGTGCAAAGGATTTGTCTTAGAAATTGTTCAAAAACTCGATAATCATGACTTATCGATCTTCTAAAAAAATATAATTATCACTTTAAACCATTTAATTTGTACAAAAGGCCATGAGGATCATCATCCTCGGCCCATAATAACACTATAATGGCTGCGGGAGGGTTTAGCTTAATCTTCATTAAACCTGCATAAAACAAACAAAAGATAATTTAAATCCTGCAAAGATTTGGTTTAAAACTACTTTGGAGGGTTCGTGGAAGTGTTTCGGAGTAGTGAGGATCGAAGAATGCAGTAGTAGAAGGGAGAAACCATTGGCGAAAGCGAAGCAGGGTTTTAAATTTGAATTAGGGTGTGATTTGAGAAGAAGCGGTTTTGGAAAACCGGAAATTGTTTTCGCGCAACATTCGGGGGGGTAGGCAGTATTACCTTTTGGAACGTGATTCCATACAGCGATTGACATGTGGAAAATGAAAACCACCCATATCGTGCAGAACTAGCGCACTGGGAAGGGAGGCCAAAAATTACGCGATATTGAGTTTAAGCCATTGGATGATCATCGGGAGTTCGAACGGCATGGATAAAACGTGATGGGGGTTAGGATGCACGGGGAATGTATGGTGGGACCGACGATTGCGTCAGGGCTTTGTCACGTAGTGGACATGTGTTTGGGTCATCGCGTTGCGTCGTGATCGTAGGATTTCTCAGATGGACAGTCAAGATTTAAAAGGAAGAGCAGATAGACGGATGGAGGAAAAGGTAAGGTAGGGTGAATGGGAGGAAGGGTACGGCCCGATGGTTGTTGATCTGTGTAGATCAATGATCCATATATATTTTTAAATTGATATGTCAAGAATGGAATATAGAAGGGAAAAGGGGTTTTTTGCATGGGGTTTTATGTTCTAAGTGCCCGATTGTGGGGCTTTAGGACACATGGAGGAAGGGGCTAAAGGAAATAAGCCCTTTGGGGCTTAAATGCCTTATAGCGTAAAATGGTGTGTTTTAGGCCTAAAACATAGATTTTAAGGCCAAAAGAGGGTTCCGAGAGGTGAAATGAAAGGATTTAAACCAAATTAGAGGGAGATATAAGGTTTCAAAAAGAGATTTTTGATGGTTTGGAGGTTGAATGGAGGTTTATAGATGAAAATGGAGAATGAAATGGAGAAGTGCAATGATGAAAAATGGAGTTTTTAGGTAGCCTTTCTCCTAGTAAACAGCAGGTACTTTAAGAATAATAGTGAAACAGTAGTGAAGATTAACTCAAAGGGTAATAATCATCATAAAAATTCAAAAGATGATAATTTTTCAAAGGGAAATATCTCTTTGAAGGTTTAAAAGACAAGCTTAGCCACCATTGAGTATCACAGAATTTATAGGTGGCTAGCAGGAGGCTTGACCAAGTTGATGGTTGTAACCCTCCTTCATTCTATATAATAGAACTACTTCTATTTTTTCCACTTGATATCTTGTAATTGCATCTATTTAGTTATGTGTTCAATATATATGTTATAGGTGGACTAGAATTATATTACCTCATGTTTGATTATATGCTTGTATCAGATTTTTTTTTTGTGTTAACACCATGAATATTACTATTTTCATTGCTTGATTAGAGGATTCAGAATTGGATGTAGTAAGGCAGGCTTCCACAAGACTACTTTGAGCTCCCCAACAGATAGACACCACGCATTGAGGTAATCCTTCTCTATTTCATATTTTCAATTCAATACTTGCATGAACATGCATATATTGTCTTTGTAAATATTGCAACTAATATGGCTATCTTCTTTGGGTCTTGGTAACAACCGAGAGGGATCTTACTCCATCTACGACCTGTGCATTTTACCCCTAAGCATATTCCTCTTTGGAAGCCTATATATAAGAGGGAACTAGACCTATTATGAACATCATTATTTTTCTCATCATCTAAGAAAAGGAGAAACACAATAAGGAAGAAGGATGAAGGACAATTGTTTAGGCTACTTCTCTCTCTCTTGCTCACGTGTGAAGGAGGAGTGCTATGGTTTTGATTTTTCAATGTCAAAGTTGAGTAATTTGTAGAAATAAGGTCGAAGGAAGGTGCATTAGGTCACCCATAGATCCTAGAGAAAATGAGAAGCTCAATTGAAGGTTAAGGGAAGCCCTGGAAGATATGAAATTGATCACATGTGTGGAAGTAACAACTATTGCTGGGGGGCGAAATTTTCAGACCTACAATGGAGGCATAAATTCTACTTTTTAGTGTTAAAATTGTGTAGTTTGAAGATATTTGATTGGGTTTAGCATGGTTAGAGGAATGGTTTAACAATAACATCATCAAGGATGTCATATAGTTTGGTATTGGAAGGGTATTTTTATTGGTATAGAGGTCTTGGAATTCATCATTTGAAGAATATATAAGAAGAGAAGAGATTTGTTGGTTTTCCTCTCAAATGGAGAGGTTTTGACCCTGACTTGTAGCCTATATCATTTGTTGTTGTGTATTTTTTATTTTATTTTTTTGCTAGTTGTTTGTTGATAAGAAAAGAATAATAATAAGAGAAGAAGATAATAATCTAAAAAATTAAAATACATCACTAGCAATTATCATGTTAAAGAAAAATCATCTTATATGCAACCCTTTAGATTTGTTAGCATGGTATCAGAGCTAAGGTTTCCTAAGGGCATCATGAATATCACTACATCATTGAAGAAGTATTTGAAGTAGTGTTCTATGGTAGCTGGTCATCTCAATCAAGGTATCAAGTCATTGTTGAATCTCCTATTATTCATAAAGAATAATGTGACTAAGAATTCTTCAAAGGACGAAGGGTTATTCTTGGCACTTACAGGAACATTTGAAGATTTCAATATTTGGGTAATCGAGAATGGATCGTGAATACATATTACAAGTGAACAAAAAAATCTAAATACCTTATCAATATTAAACTATTCCTCCTCTATTGCACTTAGTGTTAAGAATAAATATCATTTAAGAGGAATCAGATCAACCTCATTGGAGCTGAAAATGGATAAAGCATTCATCTCAATTACATTCTATTTGTACCATGTTTTCAAAAGAGCTTACTTTATATTTCATGTTTCGAAGGGAAATGAGATATACTATCTTTTATAGATGTAAAAGTTGTGGTTTGGGATAAAATCTCTAGTATCGAAAATGCAAAGATCATTGGGAGTCATGAAGGAAGACTCTATACATTGCTAACTCCTCTCTCTCTCAATATTTGGTGCACATTAAAGTAAGTACATGTGAAATTTTGAATATAAGGTTTGGCCACCTTCATTACACAACCTGACCAGCTATAAATTCAATTGCAAATGACATCCCTGAACTCGAGGAGGACCAGGAAGGAGTATGCAGCTGATGTGCATTAGGTAAAAATGCTAAGTGACCATTTGGAAGAAATTAATCAAGGTAAAAAGAAGTCTTGGATCTTTAATTATAATTTTTTTGGTCCTATGCTACAAAATATCTTGGAGGACATCTATATTATGTAATTCTCATTGATGAACAATCAAGGAAAAATTGAATCTATTTTCTGAAATCCAAGGATGAAGTATTTGACAAACTTCAAGAATTCAAATATTAAGTGGAGAACCTTACAGAAAGGAAGATAAAGGTACTATGATATGATAAGGGAGGAGAACACACATTAAAGGAAATCGTATATTTGTGTAAGGAGGTTAGGGTTAAGAGGGATTTTATAGTACCAGATAATCCTAAAAAAAATGGAGTTGTTGAATGGAAGAATAGATCAATTAAAGAAAGTATTAGAGCCATGTCACATGATCAAGACTTCCCAAGATTTTTATGGGGTGAATCAATGAATACAATTATTTATGTTCCAAATTTATGTCCTCACATATATCAGGACAACAAGACTCCCAAGGAAGCATTCACTAGGAAGAAACCAAGCATGGATCATCTCAAAATATTTGGTTGTCCTCTCTATATTCACATTCCAAAGGATAAGAGAAAGAAGTTAGATCTTACAAGCATTAAGGAAATATTTTTTGCCTATAGTAATAATTAAAAAAGGTATATAGGATCTACACAAAAGAAGTACACAAAATAGAAGTAAGATGAGATGTGATATTTTATGAAAGTATTGCATTCAAAAAATCAAAGGATCTCCCGATTAACTCTGATGATGAAGAACTTAGAATATTGAATAAAGAGTGCAAAAGGGAGGAAGAGGATTCAAATTATGAAGAAATAGGTCCCATTTAACCTAAGTGACAATTCATCATAACTAAAAGTATAAAGATACCTAATTAGTTAAAGTCTACTCTCCTATATGCACAGGGACATGGAGCTGCCAAGGGTAGATTTAGGGAAAGTAAGAAGCCTAAATGATATTCAGTGTATGTTTCCTATATGATTAATTTAATAGAAGGAGAACCATACACCTTTGAAGAGTTTTTCAAACACCAAGGATGGAAATATTCCATTAATGAAGAATATCAATCAATAATTAAGAATGGAGTTTGGGAGATCACACCGAGGCCTGAAGATAAATCTGTGGTAACTTCCATGTGGCTCTACATGATTAAACATGAAAAAAATGTAAGTATTGATAAATATAAATAAATATGTGTGGCTAGGGTCTTCTATCAACATGAAGAAATCAAGTATTAAGAGACATTTTCACCTGCAACAAGGTATACAACTATACGTTCATTCCTCTCTTTCGAAACATCAATGGGATGGAACATCCACCAAATCCATGCCAAGAAAACATTCTTGAATGGTACTATCGATGAATACATATATATATATATAAACCCTTGGGATTTGAAGTAAAGGATGTAGAGAAGTATTCCTGGAGACTAAAAAAGTCACTTTATGGCCTTAAGCAAGTACTAAGGGCATGGTATTCAAGGATGGACACATAATTACAAAAATTTGGATTCTCGAAGAGTTCTACTAATCCGAATATATACATCAAGGTGTTAACATATGATCTCGTAATAATCCTTCTATATGTAGATGATATTCTTATGACAATTATAGAAGGTCATATTCAAGAGTGCAAGAAACGATTGGAAAGAAAAATCGATATAAAGGATATAGGGTTGATGCACTATTATTTAGGGGTGGAAGTTTAGCAAGGAACTAATGAGATTCATCTAGATCAAGTAAAGAATGTGATTGAGATTTTGAAAAGGTTTCAGATGATGAATTTTAAACCTATGAAAAACCATATCGTCACAAAATTGAAGAGGCCAAGAAATTCTAAATCAATCCTTGTGGATCCAATGAGGCATAGAAAATTAGTTGGCTTACTAATGTATTTGGTAAATACATGACAACAAATTTGTTTTTTTGTGAATATTCTCATTCATTTCTAGGTATATACCAAGCATGATCATTGGATAACATCCAAGCATATACTAAGATATTAGAAGGAAATATCCACTACCGCTTGAAGTATGATAAGAGGAATGATGTCCACTTGATTGGATATACAAAACGTGATTTGAAAAGTAGGGAGATGGATGGCATAAAAAATATAGTCGGATTTTTTAGTTTGGGGTCCTCCATGATATTGTGGATGAGTAGAAATAAAGAATAGGTATGTTTGAGTAGTGTTGAGGTTGAATACATTGAATCCTATGTAAGTAGGGAAGTTTCTAGGTTGAGAAAGTTGATATCTAACCTGCTTGAAGGACCAACAAACCCTGCAATGATACATTGTGACAACACCAATTGTATAAGGTTTTATAAAGACCCAATATTCCATGGAAAGACAAATAACATAAATAAAAAGTATCACTACATACAAAAGTTGGTGCAAGATGGAGTGTTGCAGCGAAGATATATCTCCATTGATTAACATGTAGCTGACATCTTGAAGAAATATCTTCCTAATAAGAATCTTTTGTATTTGAGTGAAAATCTTGGATTGGTTCATATATCCTCCCCATTTGAGAGGGAGAGATGGACATATCATTATTTTCTTCACTTTGTGAAGAGAGAATGGATAATTGGGTAAGCATATTTCTTCTCATACTCTTTGAGGATGAGGTAAGGAATATAAGATAAGAGTAGTTGAAGAGGAAATTCCTTGAGGATGTGGTATTCCAAGATAGGAATTTTCCTAAAAGGACATAACCTATGAACACCTAGGTGGGGTATGTGCCTTGAGAGAGAATGATGATGGTGTCTATCAATTATTGGTATTTTTAGCATTTCTCTCTGATCTTGTGGAGAGATAGAGTTGTTAGTCAAGGGCTTATTATGTGACAATGTTAGTTGGTATGATGCAAAGAGACAAGACGAAATGATATCTTATGAGATTAATTACCAATGTGACTCTTCATATGAGATATATTCATTTTTAGAATGTCAATGTACCATTATGAATACCTCCATAATTAAAGGAAGTGTTTAAATGTGTATCTTGGTTCGGTCTTCATAAATATGAAATGTACTTTTGATTCTTGTATATTGTACAATGAAGGAAAAAATTATTATCAAGTTATTTTTGTAGCATGGGTTGGATGCTCAAGGTAATTTTATTTAGAGGTCAGGAACCCATTGAATGCTTCTAGTTTTTTTCCTAGGGTTAGGAAGTCAAGAGATTCATTGTCATATGCGAAATACCCCATACGACACATTGTAAGTTGTAAAAAGAATTATTTTTGTATTTAAAAGAGTTAAAATACATTGCAAGGCTAAGTCGACCTGGAAGCTAAGAAGTCAAAATCAATTAGGGAATTTCATACTCCTTCAAAGCCTATATATAGGATGGAACTCGACCTCCTATGGACACCATTCATTCTATCATCATCTAAGTAAAGAAGAAGCAAAAGAAGGCTAGCGAAGAAGGAAGAATAAGGAAGGACAAGTGTTTAGGATATTTCTCTCTCTCTAACACATAGACACGTGAAGGAGGAAGGCTAGGGTTTTTATGTTGCAAGGTTGAATTTGAAGAAGATGTAGAAAGAAGGTCAAAGGAAGGTGTATTATGTCACCTACAAGCCCTAGAAAAAGGAGAAACTAAAGCGAAGGTCAAGGGAGGCCCTATAAACTTTGAAATTTATCACACATGTTGATCCAAGTGGATATTGGTGGCCACCGTAATATTCCACTTGGACCCCCTCATTTGTTTCTTTCATTTTTTTAGTTTCAGCACAATTTACTATGTTTAGCAGTTTTTCGGGTCCTAAACTTACATAGCTATTTAGAAGCAGTAAAAGACGTTTTTTGGGAACACTAGGAGAAAATTTGAAGTTCCTTTGATTTTTATCACTCAAAATTTGTAGTTTTCAGATAGATATTTCTAACGAGCTATTGAGCGCATCAAATGGATATCATATCCCAACATTACATCCTTGGGAAGTTGATGTACCAATGTACCCAAACGGGTTTTGGCACTTTATCTCGTAGGGTTAGGTTTTTGGATATTTAGGGGTTTTTGTTGTTCGTCAATAAGAAATAGGCCTTTGAGCCTCATTATAACACATTTCAGAGGCATGTATCTGCCACATATCTTCTTAAAGATAAGCTACCAAATCCCTAGCTAGTTATTTCCATTATGTCTGTAAGCATATATTTGTTATTTGATATTAATGAGATGAAGTGTTATTTATGTTGCATCTCTATGTTTATGTTTATTTCTATATTTTATTTCATTCCTACATAAATATGGATCAATTTTATAGTGGTGTTCTCTTTATTTGTTTTTCTTTACATGTCCCCAACGAGGTCATGGTATAAGAAGTTAGGGCTCGATATGGTTGAACCCTTGAATATCATCCTCACAAACCCCAATGACCTCCCATGGTGGAAGAGAATAAATATGAGGAAGTAGGATATCCTATAAAAATATTTCTTGAGGAGGCCCTCAAGAAATAGAGGAATGTGATGATGGATAACTTTGTTGATATCCTTCAACTACTGCCAACCAGCGTCGCATCTGCATCCAGCAGCCACTCTAGAGGTGCCACTCATTTCAAGGTATAGGTCAGCTTTGACATTCCTGTATTTGAAGGCCAGATAGATGTAGATGTCTTAGATAGATGGTTGATTTTTTTGGAAGGGTATTTTCGGTCCATGATTTCTCCGACCAAGAAAAGATTACTTTTTCACTCCTCAAACCTACCCCCCATGTCAAAGACTGGTGGGAAACCTACTCTGAGAAAAAGGATGATAGGGAAACCTCTCTGTTCTTGGACACACCCACTTGGTATTCATCCTTAGATGACATGGAGGAACAATATTACCCCATGGGGAGTTATGAGGACAAGTACATCTAATGGACCACGTTGCGAAAGCAAAGGGATAAGGATGTGCATGAGATAAAAAAATTGTTCCATACTGTGCGCACAGAGTTGGGTATTAAAGACTCAAAGAAACATTTGGCACTCAAGTACCACAATATTTTTCACAAATAAATTCAGTAGGAAATGGAGTTCCTTGACATTACCTCACTTGGAATGACATACCAATATGCTGCCAAGAGCGAGCATAAATTTAAGCAGAAGAAGCAAGACTTTGGATTCGCAAATCCAAAGGCCAGAAAAGGTTCCCCTGAACCGCATAACAAGGGGAAAAGCCAAAGCAGGGAAACTTAGAAAAACACCACAAATACAAAGAAGGAAATAGGGAAGTGGTGTGAATTTCATAACAGCCCCACTCACAACAGAAGTGAGTGTCGGGCCAAACAGTTGTTGGTGGCTGAACTGAAGGCATCTGAATTAGATGTATGTTATGATCCTGAGTGAGAACTAGACAAGGGCAATGAAAGAAGGAAGAGAATCATTGATGTGGAACCCAGTGACACTTTTTGGACCACCAAGCTCTAGAGGGAGGAGCCCGAGGATCTAGAGGATCAGGAGTGCCTCTTCCATTCTAAGATGTGAGTGAAGGGTTCTCCAATACAATTCCTTGTCGATACCGGAAGCCAAAATAACCTCATTTTAGCAGAGGTCATGAAGTGGCTTAGCTTGCCGACCATGGCACACCTGAAACTGTATACCATTGGGTGGCTTCACTAAGGAAGAGATCTTCACATTCGTGAACCATGCCACCTTTCGTACACCATCAAGTCATTGACGGATGAGGTATTGTGTGATGTTGCTCCACTTGATGTGTTTGATGTATTATTGGGACAACTATACTTGTGGAGGTGACATGTTGTGTATGATTCGATGCCTCATTATGTTATTATTACTTTGGGAAATAATTTGTGCAAGATATCGAAGGTAGTACTGCCTCCTTCCATCTATCTGATTACTCCAAGGAAATGCAGTAAGGTTATTTCCCAAACCAGGAAATTTATTTTCATTACAATTCATCAAGAGGAAAATAAGAATATTGTGGCCACAACCTCGAAACAGGAATCCCTTTCAAGACAACAGCTGATGAACAAAATTGTGGAGGAATATGAGGACATTTTCTCCTCGCCCACAGAGGGTCCTCGACACTGTCAGGTCAAGCTCTCCATTTCTCTGACCCCAGGCATGCTGCAACCTAATGTTTCCATACCTCACGTGACCACACAGACAAAAGAAAAACATGTATAGTCCGAGGTTGATAAAAAAACCAAATTTATTAAACGCATCCATTAGCAGGTCCACGAAATCTTGGAAAAATCCAATGCCAAGTACAGGAAGTTCCATGATCAGCATCGGATGCCACAAAAATTTCAGGTGGGTGACAAAGTGTGGCTACATTTACAAAAGGAGTGCCTCAGTAGACCCCACTGCAAGCTTCACCCACTTTGATATGGGTCATACACCATCACCAAGGAAGGTGGCTCACTGGGGACCAAGTTCAACAGAATCTATCTCATCTCATGGAGGAACTCAATGTAATGGGAACCATTACCTCCTAAAGGGGGAGGAATGATCTAGGTGGATATTGGTCACCACCCACCTATTCCACTTGGACCCCCACCATTGTGTCTTTCAGTTTTTCAGTTTCAGCATAGTTTACTATTTTTATCATTTTTTCGGGTCGTAAACTTTCAAAGTTGGTTTGTGGCCCTAAACGACATTGTCTAGGAAAACCAGTAGAAACACATAATTTCCTTTGATTTTTCTCACTCAAAACTTTTATTCCTCTGCTAGATATTTCTAATGAGCTATTGAGTGTGTCAAACATAGATCATATGCCAAAGTTACCTCCCTGGGAAGTTGAGGTACGAATTTACCGAAATGAGGCCCATAGTTTTGGCGCTTCATCTCCTAGGGTTTGGTTTTTGGATTTTTAGGGTTTTCCATTGTTTCTGAATAAGAAATAGGCCTTTGAGCCTCATTGTAACAAATTTCAGAGGATTGTAGGTGTGACATATCTTCTCAGATATAAGCTACCAACGCTGTAGCTAGTTATTTCCATTATGTATGTAAGCATATTTTTGTTATTTGATATTTATGAAATGAAATTTATTTCCACTGCATATCTATGTTTATGTTTATTTTTGTATTTTATTGCATTCATGCATAAATCCGGATCACATGTGCAAGAAACAACCATTTCTAGGGACCAACAATTTAAGAGGTGAAGTGGAAGCCAAAATTTTGTAGTTGGGCATCGAAATTATGCACCTGGAAGAGATTTGAATGGGTTTAACATAGACAGAGGAGTAACACAATCAAGGAGGCTATAATTGGTCTTAAAATTGTATTATTTTTTGTCTAGAGGTCTTGGAATTCATCATTTGAAAAATCTATAAGAAGTGAAGAGATTTGTGGGTTTTCCTCTTAAGTGCAGAGGCTTTGGCCATGATTTTCAACCTATATCCTTTGTTGTTATATATTGTTTATCTTCTGTTTTTGATAAATGTTTGATGAAAATAAAATCATAATAATAAGAGAAGAATATAATAATATGGAAAATAAAAAATACATCACAAGAAGTCATCAAGTTAAAGGGAAATCATCTTAGATGCAACCCTTTAGATTTCTCCACAAAAAATACCTTGTAAAATAATTCAAAATGATAGCTTATAAGCCTTCCTTTTTCCATAAATATTTCTCCCGTGACATACCAAATTGCATCTTTATCCACTTCGAAGGGCTTCTATAAGTTTTGTAATGTGAGAAATGATGATTGATTAATTTTTCTTTTTTTTCTTATTGAAATCCTTTTGTTGATTATTTCCCCATTGGAAACTCTTGTTATTTGTTGTTATATCAGGGATTAGTACATATAATGCTTAAAATTAAGCTATCAAAACTTTTGAAAGTATTTTAATAACACAAGAAAGCTCCTAAATTTAGTTACTTTGAAGGAACTAGCATCTCATGATGGTCTCCAACTTTGCGAGGTCTATCTTGAGTTGTCATCCATTGATCACATCTCCTAGATAAACCAATGATTTCTAAACAAACTCAAATTTCTTGAGGTTAGCCAACAGTTGGTGTTTCTTCAAAGCCTCTCATACACGTATAATATGTGATACATGGTCCTTAAAGTAGCACTATAAACCAATATCTCATCCAAACATAATATAAAGAATGAATTTATATATGGTTGTGAAGCATCATTCATTAGTCTCATGAAATGTAGATGATGCATTATATAAACTAAATGACATAGAAAACCATTCGTAAAAACCTTTCCTTGTATTAAAGGGAGTCTTCCAATTGTCTTACTATTTTACTGAAACATGGTGGTATATTGATTTTAGATTAATCTTAATGAAGTACTTGGCATGATGCAAATAGTCTAAAAAATCATTTTCGATCTTGGGAATAAGTTACCAATTAATTAATGTAACGTTATTCAAGGTTTAGTAGGTGATACACATATACCAATTTCAATCCTTCTTGGGAATGAAAATGAAAGGTTACACACAAGTAGAGGTTCTTTGATGAATTACTCCTTACTTTGGCATTTGCTACAACTTCTTCTCTTCATCTACTTCTAAAATAGAAAATTTATATGACCCAATATTTGGTAATGGGGAGACAATAAATGATATTATCTCATGCTCCGCTTCCCTGTTAGGTGGTAACCATTTAGACTCCCAAACCACTCCTTGTTGGAACATCGTCTCCTACAAGCTGCGAAAATGGTCCATTTTGAATATTTTTTATTAGATTTAGTCTAGCGCAGGGGTTTTGGGGTGGCTCAAAGCCCTGAAAGAATTGTAATGGGTAAAAGGGTAAACCAGGGGTCTGAAAACCACAGTTTACAGACCATAGGAAATTCTAGGCTAGATTATTATAAATAGAGGAACATTTTGTATTGTAAAGGACAAGAATGATGAGCTGTTGATGCGATTTGTGGTTTAAGCTATCTGTTTGGGTTTTGGGGAAAGGACTCCTACTGGCTGTGTGTGTGGAGATCCAAGTCCAGCTGTGTGCAGACCCTGCTACTATGTGTGCGGGTTGGGAAGGGAATAGTAAGGAAGAATTGATGAATGAATGAATGAATAATAAAGTTTGATAGAGAACTGAATCTTTGAGTAATCTTGTGCGAATTTTTTGGTATTTGCTGTATTATGCATTTTTTGTCTTTAAGCTGCGAAGATCTGTGTAAGTGTGTTTCTAGATCTGGATCTATTCTATTATGTTTATGTAATGCTGTGTTACTATCATAAAAGAATATAATTATAGATCTAGCACACGTGGATGCGAACAAAGACTTAATTAACCCTGCGCAGAACAAGGTAATATGGGAATTATAGGACCTAACACAGCTCTACTTGCCTTACCCATCCTTTCTCAGGGTGCGGAAACCTGTTTCCAGCACCCACCCATACTACTTCGGGTGAGACTTTGACCTACGTAAGGAGGTCACTGCTAAAAGGGCCAGTAGTATAGGGGTTTGTTGGCAAACCTTGCACACCGAACCCAGGTCGGGACCCCTTAAGCCAACAAATGGTTCCGTTGCCGGGACCAGAAGAAGTCTGAGAGAGGGATGGGGTAATGACAAGTGCATACTGGAGATCTAATGCAAAAGTGAATGAGCACTACTCTCGGTGAAAGCAGAACATGGAGCGGTAAGTACTATCAAACGGAGGATAACTCTGCTTATATATTTCCGAAAAGAGCACCTACGAAAGGTCCGTCAGTTACCCCGACATCGGTCCTCCAGGAAGATAAACCAGAGGAAAACATGGCAGTAAACTTGAAATTACCTACCTCTAAGGGTGCAGCCGATGAGGATATGGAGTGGTTTTGGTTCATGGCTGACTCGGTGTGGACTGCACAGGGGGTGGTAAGTGATACTATGAAAAGGGTGCAATTATCCCTAGCCTTCGAAGAAAGGGCTCTAGACTGGTATATGTGGTATATATCTCAAAACGGGAGCGAATCTCTTTAATATTTTAAGGACGCCCTAAAACAACAATTTCGGAAGCCGAAATCTTACTCTCGATTGGTAGCAAAAGTAAAAGACTTCAAGCAAGGTGCATCTGAGTCAGTGTGGGAGGCTGATCAGTGGTTAAAGAAAGCAATAAAGGAAGGAGGGTTCAAGTACGATGACAGACAACACACAGAATGGTTCATCACTATGTTGATACCTCACTTATATATACCAATGAGCCACCAGACCTTTGAATTGCAGGAAAAAGCCTTGGAAGTAGCCATGAAACTTGAAGCCACTCCTAAGGACGAAATGTTGGGGGGATTGCAAAAAATTCAAGAACAACTCGCAGCCATGCCCATGGAAATACAGAGCTTACAGACGGAACGGGGAAAAAGAGTTAGCGAGGACCTCTGGTGCATAAGATGTCAGGTGTCTGGCCATACCAAGGACCAGTATCCTCTATTGACAGATTATCTACAAGCAGGAGGACCTAGTCCGCTACGCCTTGGTTCTAGTGGATATGCGCTATGGTGCGATGATTGCCAGGTAGCGGGACTACATGATACGACCCAGTGCCCTTGGATAAGTATGGGTGAAATGAAGCAACAATGGTGCAGGTTCTATTGATCTGTAGGGCACGATGAGATGAATTGTCACACATATGACTTGTTGGTAGATCGAGGAAACCTCTATAGGGTACAATCAGACCCTACGTCACCGAGATCGCCCGTGACCTTTGGTGGATCCCCCGCGAGGGGCAGGGGTGGCCGGGGAGGAAGCGCAGGATGAGGACGGGGCTAGCTGATTTGCTATAACTGTGGAGAGGCAGGGCACCTCACCTAGGACTGCCTGAATCCCACTAGACAATCCTACAAATATTGTTGATAGATGGACCATGAGATCAAAGACTCCTCGATCCTAATGACAAAAATGCAGGACAAACATGCCACCTCTATGCAAAATGTGCATAGACTTAAAACTAAGCTGAGGAATGTAGATCTGAGTGTAAAATTCATGAAACACAGCGTTATGATCACCCAGGGAGAAAAGGAGGAGCTTGCCTCTCAGGAAGGAATGAATTCCAAAGAACAGAAGCTGTTGGCAGCCCCTGCACAGCTGCCGACGCACCTCAGGAAAGAGGAAGAGGTTGAACCCTTTCTGAGGGCATGTCTGAAACTACTACGTGACTCACAGGTTGTAGAAAATATTCAAGTATTATTGTATGACCGTGTAGCCCAGCCCAACATAATTTCTGAGATTAAGTAAGTACACAAACTACACAGCTATAAGAAATGCACCGGGAGGGAAATGCGGTTGACTACGCAGATTGGCGACTATGAGATAGATCAAGCTATTCTTGATCTTGGATCGGATGCAAACATCTTACCAAAGTAGACATGGCAACAAATGGGAGAACCTAAGTTAGACTGGCCCACCATCCAGCTAGGCATGATGAATCAACAGAAGATCATACCTTTGGGGAGGTTGCCAAAAGTCATGGTAGATATCGCAGGAATAAAGGTCCCAACTGAATTTTAAGTAATAGAGATTGTGGAAGATGCAAATCCCTACCCTACGCTCCTAGGACTAGACTATGCTGTAGATGTGGGGGGTGTCATCAATCTGAAACAACGTAGCATGGTGTTTGAGAAAAATGTTACGTGCGTAATAGTTCCACTAGATCCCGTTGAGGGTGTGCGGTATATAGAACCAACATATGAAGAGGAGGAACTAGATCACATCTACAAGGTGATGGCACCGAACGAAGACCAGGGTGACCCTACAACAGGCGAAGTACTCTATTGGGAGAGGGACAAGGAGTTTTTTTCTGACCCTGATGAAGAACAAGAGAGTTGGAAAACCTGGTTACATGATATCTCGGCACTACGATGCCCTCAGGCCGTGAGGACCCTCTACTGCATTACTTCAAAAGTAAGAGACCTTCCCTACTTTGATGGGTCTGATAATGTCTAGGAATCCCTAAGAACAATGGAAGCTACGGTGCCAAGAGAACGACGGATCTGGGCCCTTAATCTGGCTCTGCGTGGAACACCTAAATTATGGTGGGATACCCACAAGAAAGAATTTCTAGACTGGGAAACGTGTCAGGATAAGATGATTCTATGGTTTTCACCTCGAGCTGACGTGCGCACTAAGCTATTCCTCAGACCAGGGGATCCCCGTGCAAATCTGTGTGCTTGGACAACCAAATGGTCCGACAGGACTACAGAAGAATAGGTCTTGTGCATGCCTTGGGCCGTATCCCTACTGCTTGGTACTTATATGCAGAGTTACACCAGCATACCCACCACTGGGAAGTATTTAAAGAAGACTTTATAGGAACATTAAGACTAATTGGGGGAATGGAGATGCTCGACGAAGCTCTGCAGGATATCGATGCATTTATATTTAAGAAGCCTCACCCCCACACCGCACCATCAATCCTGACATGGGAAGCCCAGATGCAAGACATACCCAAGTATCATATCCTGGCAATTAACGAAGAAGAAGATAATCGATGAAATATATCTGTTCTGGAATATGAAGGAGAACATACTGTTATCGGGCCATCATTATAGAATAATGATGTAACACAACCTCTCAAGATGCGCGAAGTTAATGTTGGGATGGAAGAACATCCTAAGCTGGCTAAAATTGGGGACTATTGGGATGAAGGAACTGGAGGAAAAATTGGAGAGCTACTTACGGAGTATCAGGACTTATTCCCAACAAAGTTTTCTGAGCTCGAAGGAATCACTGGGGACCTAGGCATTATGCACATCACTCTGAAACTCAAGGCATATCCCATCAAGCAGTAGCCTTACCGACTGAATCCCAAATATAAGAAAAAGGTTAAAGAAGAGTTGGAAAAAATGCTTACCCCAGGTATCATCGAACCAGTTGAACAATCAGATTGGGTAAGTCTAATGGTCATCTAGGAGAAGAAGACAAAGGGGTAAATACACAGATGCATGGATCTATGAAAGTTAAATGATGCCTACATCCATGACCCCTTCCCTACGCCATTCACTAATGAAATCCTTGATAGCATGGGTGGCCAGGAGGCCTATTCCTTCATCGAAGGGTTCTCAGGATACCACCAGATCAGAATTGCACCTAAAGATCACAGTAAGACTACCTTTGCGACCGAATGGGGGTCCTTCTAGTATATGGTCAAGCCCTTTGGTCTCAAGAATGCACCTACTATATTTTCATGGGTCATGGTTGTTGTATTCAAGGAGTTTATTCATAAGATCCTTGAGGTTTACTTCAATGACTGGATGGTATTTGGCTTGGTAAAAGAGCATGTCTCTAACCTACGATTAATCTTGGATGCATGCCAGAAGCACCAGATTTCCTTGAATATAAAAAAGTGAATATTTTGTGTACCATTCAGAATCTTGCTTGGACACATAGTCTGTTAGCAAGGATTGATGGTCAATCCTGCAAAGGTAGTTGTAATTGTCAACCTTGCAGCCCCCACAATGGAAAAAGAGCTGCGTTCTATTCTTGGACACACGGGCTATTACAGGAAATTCATTGAAGGGTATGCTCTAATCACAACACCCATGGAATAGCTACTAAAAAATGATGTCTCTT
Source organism: Pinus albicaulis (assembly GCA_034641835.2). Taxonomy (NCBI): domain Eukaryota; kingdom Viridiplantae; phylum Streptophyta; class Pinopsida; order Pinales; family Pinaceae; genus Pinus; species Pinus albicaulis. The sequence continues at coordinate 845,405,569 of CM076576.1, forward strand.
TTTTCTGGAATGACGAATGTTAGAAGAGATTCAAACTACTCAAGGAGAAGATGATCTTTGCACCCATACTAATATTTCCTCACTTGTCAAAGGAATTCCATGTGCATGTGGATGCGTCAGGCATCTCCCTCGGTGTGGTTCTCACTCAACCTAGAGATGGAGATATTTATCACTCGGTTGCCATTGCAAGTCGAAAACTCTCAGGCACAGAACAAAACTACTCTACCACTGAGCACGAAGGACGAGCTATGGTATACGCATTACAAAAAAATCGGCACTATTTGTTGGGTGGACACTTTAAGATGTTCACTGATCATTCGACTTTGAAATACCTATTCAACAAGCCTGTGTTGGGGAGGAAGATTTTCCGCTGGCTACTGCTATTCCAGGAATATGAATTTGAGATCATCATTAAGCCCGAGAGGTTGAAAGCAGGCCCAAATCATCTGTCTCGCATAAAAATAGGGGAATAACCTACTAACTTGGACGAGGGCTTACCTGATGTGCAGCTATTCACCATTAAGGTGGTTGACGCTCACTTAGTAGATATCATTGAGTTCCTTACTATGGGAATGACCCCTACAGAATATTTAGTGTAGCAGAAGAAGGAGTTGGTTACTTGAGTTGCGGACTTTACTATCATCGCCGGTCAGTTATATAAGCTAGGCGAAGATGAAATACTACATCGATATGTATTGGAGCATGAACGACCCACCATTTTAGCGGAAGCACACGAGGGATTCACAGGAGGCCACTATGTAGGGAGAGCTATGGCACAAAATATTTTGAGGGCTGGATTATTGTGGCCTACCTTGCATCAGGATTCTTACACCTATTGTAGATCGTGTGATACATGCCAGCAAACTAGACAACCCTCATGCCAAGATGACATGCCATTACAGCCTCACGTGGCCCTACAATATTTTGACAAATGGGCCATTGAGTTTTTAGGACCCATCAATCTGCTAGGCAAGAAAATAGGTTTGCGCTACATTATCATTGCCATTGACTACGTCACTCGATGGGCTGAGGCAGAAGCAGTGAAAGAGTGTACTGCGGATACTACTGTGCATTTCATCTTTGAACAGATTCTGGCCATGTTTGGCTGCACAAAGATCCTAATGAGTGATAGAGGTACGCACTTTGTTAACCAAACGATTCAAGATTTCAATGAGAAATTACGGATCCACCACACGAAGAGTAAACCATATCATCCCCAAGCAAATGGGGTGGTTGAAGCTTTTAACAAATTTTTGCAACATGCATTAACCAAGGTTTGCAATGCCAATCATAGTGACTGGGATGTTTGCATCCCCTTCGTTCTATGGGCCTACCGCACGACATGCAAGAAGCTGACACGTAGGACCCCCTTCTGAATGGTATATGGTAAGGAGGCCATTATGCTCATAGAATACATTTTTCCTAGCTTATGCATTGCAGCATTCACAAATATGCTAGACCCAGATATCATAGAGGAGTGTCTTGTGCAACTGGTGGCGTTGGAGGAAGATCGGTTTATTGCTAATTTTCACCAACAGGTTCAGAAGGCTTGTGATAAAGCCTGGCATGATCAAAATATTCACCAAAATACATTCGTTGAAGGTGATCTCGTCCTTTTATATGATAGCCAATTTGCGAAACATCCAGGGAAATTCCGGCAGCACTGGCTTGGTCCCTACACAGTTAAGGAGATCAAGAATGGCGGAGCAGTCCCGCTAGCTACCCTGCGCGGTGACCTAATTCCTAGATTTGTCAATGGTATTTGACTAAAGCCATATCAAGCTAATGACCATCTGGTCACACCACCGCAGTGACTCGAGACGAGTCACAAGATTGTGTTGGGGGAATGTTGGAGCAGGGTCTCCTGCAAGCTGCGAAACTGGTCCATTTTGAATCTTTTTTATTAGATTCAGTCTAGCACAGGGGTTTTGGGGTGGTTCAAAGCCCCAAAAGAATTATAATGGGTAAAATGGTAAACCAGGGGTCTGAAAACCACGGTTTGTGGACCATAGGAAATTCTAGGCTAGATTACTATAAATAGAGGAGCATTTTGTATTGTAAAGGACAAGAATGATGAGTTGTTGATGCAATTTGTGGTTTAAGCTATCTGTTTGGGTTTTGGGGAAAGGACTCCTGTTGCATGTGTGTGCAGAGATCCAAGTCCAGCTGTGTGAGGACCCTTCTGCTGTGTGCGCAGGTTGGGAAGGAAATCATAAGGAAGAATTGATGAATGAATGAATAAGAAAGATTGATAAAGAACTGAATCTGTGAGTACTCTTGTGCTAATTTTTGGTAATTGTTGTATTATGGATTTTCTATCTTTAAGCTACAAAGATCTATGTAAGTGTGTTTTTGGATCTATATCTATTCTGTTCTATTTATGTAATATTGTGTTACTGTCATAAAAGCATATAATTATAGATCTAGCGCATGTGGATGAAAACAAAGACCTAATTAACCCTGTGCAGAACAAGGTCATCTAGGAATTATAGGATGTAGCGCAGCTCTACTTGCCTTACCCATCCTTTCTCAAGGTGTGGAAACCTAGTTCTAGCACCCACCAATACTACTTTGGGTGAGACTTTGACCTGTGAAAGCAGATCATTGCCGAAAGGGCCAGTAGTATATGGGTTTGTTGGCAAACCTTGCACACCGAACCTGTGTCAGGACCCCTCAAGCCAACACTCCTTTATATTCCTATAGAAATTCCTTTGACCAATATTTCTACTCTTTAGTACACCTCTCCAAGAATTCATTTACTCATAGTCCTTCATCATGTGACTTATTCTCTCTTAAGGAAACTAAAAGATATTTCTTACCAAAACAATCAACTTACTAGATTGATTAGTAGTTACCAATGATATATTTGACTTGTCTTTGCATGAATTGATCATGTATTATTTCCCATCCTTAAGAAAACAATATTGGTTTTCTCTATGCATGAATATTGATTCCATAATATACATGTAAGGGATGTAAATCACTACTCCAATTGGTCAAGGAGTACTAGATCCACTTCCACTTTAGTAATTAAATTAGTACTTACAACATATTTAATATTACATTGTTTCCCCACCTTGATTTTTTCATCCTTTTTTATGCATCCTAGTGGAAATGGGACATAATGATATTGAGCCTCCATTCCAAGCTTGTTGATTGGATCCATTATATGATATTATCTTGTGAATTAGAGTTGAACACAGTAGGGTGAAAATGCGAAGATGGGTAACACTTTTGTGACAATTCGGGGCGGAATTTTTTTTCCTCCATAGTTCGGCTGAACTCTTGTCATAGTTCGGCCGAACAATTCAGGAGTTCGGCCGAACTATTGAATTTAGTTCGATCGAACTTTGTTTTCCGTTTACAGTGACGACGTACTGACGGCAATGGCAAACATATTTTTTGCCTGAGTTTGGAAAACCGACAATAAAAGTTCGGCTGAAATAGAAGTTCAGCCAAAGTTTTAGTTCGATTGAACTATTATTTTATAAATATATCGCTCGCAACCTTTTCCAGGTTTCTGTTCACATTTGTCTGCTCATTTCTGTCCAACATTCTCTCGCGTGCTCTGATCTATCCAGCATTCTCACGGGCTCACTTCTGTCAACAATTCACGTGCACTCACTTTTGTCTAGCATTCTCTCGTGCATTAAGCTCAAGGAGGTAATATTTTAAATTTCTGTTAGTTCTTTTGTTGTTGTTGTTTTTAATTTTTGTTGATTTTTTAATTTGGTTTTAATTTTTGTTTGATTTTTTAATTTCTGTTGATTTTTTTGTTGTAGAGGTCTTCCGCGACGTCTTCAGTGTCCTTTGCTGTGACTTCAACATCCTCTGCAGCGAGTTCAGCGTCTTCATCGTCTTCAACATCCAGGTACGTTTAACATTGACTATTTTCCAGTACGGAATTTATGAATGAGAGAGGCTTTGTCTCTGTTTTTTTGGCCCTGTCTCTAGTTTTTTGGCCCTGTCACTACTTTTTTTGGCCCTGTCTCTGCTTTTTTTGGTTGTCTCTATTAATTAGATATGAAAATTTATAATACTATTGTGCATGTTTGTAAATTGACGTGTCATAGGACATATTTTTGGTTTCAGAATGTATTTGACGATAGGTAAAACATTATGCACGTTAGGTTTGACATGTGCTATAACTCTCCAACATGTGAAAATGAAGTCTAATTTTACAAGTAAAACATAAAAATTTATAATATCTGATTTCATACCTGTACATACAGTTCAACTTAAATGCTATTTAAATGTTCCAGTTTCCCACTGACTATTACCTTAATACTTACCATTAATGTAGTAACTCATCAGCTACCATTTGTCGTTGGGCCCATACCAATGATATGCAAATCTATATGGCCATAAGTTTCTTACTGTTTCCCTATTTCATAATCCATTTTCACGAATCTAAATGCCAGTGTTGTATGCCAAATGCTAAGTTGGTGCTGGTGGGTTTTATTGAAATTTCATTGTATTTGATGTTCATTACCTCAGTGAATGATCGAACTGTTGCAACCTCAAATCTATACGGCCATAATTTTCTTACTTTTCCCCTATTTCATGATCCATATTCGTGAATCTAAATGCTAGTGTTGTATTCCAAATGCTAAGTTGGTTCTAGTGGGTTTGTATCGAAATTTCGCTATATCTGATTTCCATTACCTCAGTGAATGATCGAACTATTGCAACCTCATAGAAAATCAAGTGTAGAGTGAGTTATGACATGCGGCTCTATCCTCGGCGGATTGAAGGTGTCAAATTTGGACTTGCCAGCAAGCCTAATTTGAGTCACCGACTCCTTTAAAATGATTTGGTACTTTCCACATAAACTTATTTTAGTTCTTCATGAATGTTTGATTTCTTCATAACACAGATTCTTTCAACCATGCTCTTCATCTTTGAGGTAAATTGTAAACCACATTGTTTCTTCATCTTTGACAACATGGCATGTTCGTGACTCTCATTTCAACATTTATGGTTGCAAGCTAGTTTTTTCGTATAAAATTCCCCAAAATAAATCTCTATTATGATTTGTATATTTTGACCAGACTTAATATTCATAAGTTATGAGTAACCTATTATTTCAAAGGAGGAAACATATTAGAATTTTGAATAATATATTCATCTTGCTTAATTAATTAATTTAACGATAATTAAATAATATAAGCTTGTAAAATTAAATGTAGCAAATACATGTCAACAACTTTTTGACTTTCCCCCTTGTAAGTCAAGAAAGAGAAAGAGAATATTTTATTTTTGAAATTTTTATTATACTTGTATTGAAACACTTAATAGATATGTAGGTTCATTGAAATTTACCTTAATATCTTGTAGAGCCCATTTCATCCAAAACACTGAAAAAGAAGTAACTACTATGTATTCCACTTCTACTATAGATAGAGAAAGTAATGACTCTTTCTTGCTTAACCATTAAAACAAAGACTCTTCCTAACTAGAATTATAGATCTAAATAGAATTTTTTTCATTTTCATATCCATGGTCTCAAAAAATCAGAGAGAAAAAAACCTTTTATATTCAACATGTAAAACACAAATTAGCCATATAAGTTTCCCATTGAAACCACAAGTGATTTAATACAAAACATAGGTTTTAACCTAAGAGTAAATGCCCCTACAAGTCAATCAATCTCTCGAATAGTTTTAAATATCTAGAAGTTTTTCATTTTAATATCCATGGTCTAAAACAATGAGAGAAAAAGCCTTTTACATTCAATGTATGTAAAACACAAATTAGCCATATCTCTAGAATAGATCTAGATAGAAGTTTTTAATTTTCATATCCATGGTCTCAAACAATGAGAGGGAAAAAAACCCTTTTATATTCAACATGTAAAACACTTGAATTAGCCATAAAAGTTTCCCATTGAAACCATACGTGATTTGATACAAAACATAGGTTTTAACCTAAGAGTAAATGCCCCTACAAGTCAATCAATCTCTCGAATAGTTTTAAATATATAGAAGTTTTTCATTGTCATATCCATGGTCTCGAACAATGAGAGAAAAGTCCTTTTATATTCAATGTATGTAAAACACAAATTAGCCATATCTCTAGAATAGATCTAAATAGAAGTTTTTCATTTTCATATCCATGGTCTCAAACAATGAGAGAGAAAAAAACCTTTTATATTCAACATGTAAAACACTTGAATTATCCATAAAATTTTCCCATTGAAACCATAAGTGATTTGATACAAAACATAGGTTTAAATAACTTAAGAGTAAATGCCCCTACAAGTCAATCAATCTCTTGAATAGTTTTAAAAATAATTTTTTCATTTTCATAGCCATGGACTCAAACAATGAGAGAAAATACTTTTTTATATTCAATGTACATGTAAAACAAAAATTAGCCATATCTCTAGAATATATCTAAATAGAAGTTTTTCATTCTCATATCCATGGTCTCAAACAATGACAGAGAAAAAAAACCTTTTATATTCAACATGTAAAACACTTGAACTAGCCATAGAAGTTTCCCATTGAAACCATAAGTGATTTGATACAAAATATAGGTTTAAATAACCTAAGAGTAAATTCCCCTACAAGTCAATCAATCTCTTGAATAGTTTTAAATAGAATTTTTTTCATTTTCATAGCCATGGGCTCAAACAATGAGAGAAAAAAACATTTTGTATTCAATGTACATGTAAAACAAAAATTAGCCATATCTCTAGAATAGATCTAAATAGAAGTTTTGTATTCTCACATCCATGGTCTCAAACAATGAGGGAGAAAAAAACCTTTTATATTCAACATGTAAAACACTTGAATTAGCCATAGAAGTATCTCATTGAAACCATAAGTGATTTTATACAAAACATAGGTTTTAACATAGGTTTTAACCTACGAGTCAATGTATGTAAAACACAAATTAGACATAGCTCTAGAGAATAGATCTAAATAGAGGTTTTTCCTTTTCATATCTATGGTCTCAAATAATGAGAGAGAAAAAAACCTTTTATATTAAACATGTATATAACTTATTTAGAAACAAAAATTAATTTAATACAAAACATAGGTTTTAACCAATTATATAGTTTTTCATTTTCATATCCATGGTCTCAAACAATGAGAGAGAAAAACCCTTTTATATTCAACATGTAAAAAAAAAATATTAGCTATAAAAGTTTCCCATTGAAACCAAAAGTGATTTGATACAAAACATATAGGTTTTAACACCTAATATAGTAAATTCCCCTACATTCAATCTTTAGAATAGATCTAATTAGAAGTTTTTCATTTTCATATCCATGGTAGTTCTATAGGCAGAGTTTGTAAAGGGCCAGGTAGCCTCTGGATCTCATCTTTTATGGAAGGTGACATATCTAGTAAATGCCCCTATAGTAAATCTCTAGAATAGATCTAAATTTCCATAAAGAAAATGCCCCTACAGTCAACATGTATATAGTATATATAAACAAAAAGTAATTTGATACAAAACATAGTTTTTAACCAAGTATATAGTTTTTCATTTTCATATCCATGGTCTCAAACAATGAAACAGAAAAAACCTTTTATATTCAGCATGTAAAAAACAAATTAGCCATAAAAGCTTTCCATTGAGACCAAAACTGATTTGATACAAAACATATAGGTTTTAACCTAATCTACTAAATGCCGCTACATTCAATCTTTAGAATAGAACTACAACTAGAAGTTTTTCATTTTCATATCCATGGTAGTTCTATAGGCAGAGTCTGTAAAGGGCCAGGTAGCCACTGGATCTCATATTTTATGAAAGGTGACATATCTAGTAAATGCCCCTACAGTCAATCTCTGGAATAGATCTAAATGCCCCGACAGTAAATGCCCCTATAGTCAACATGTTTATAGTATTTAGAAACAAAAATTAATTCGATACAAAACATAGGTTTAAACCAAGTATATAGTTTTTGATTTTCATATCCATGGTGTCAAACAATGAGAGAGAAAAAACCTTTTATATTCGACATGTAAAACACAAATTAGCCATAAAAGTTTCCCCTTGAAAGCAAAAGTAATTTGATACAAAACATATAGGTTTTAAAACCTAATCTAGTAAATGCCCCTACATTCAATCTTTAGAATATCTCTCTAATTAGAACTTTTTCATTTTCATATCCATGGTAGTTCTATAGGCAGAATCTGTAAAGGGCCAGGTAGCCTCTGGATCTCATCTTTTATGAAAGGTGACATATCTAGTAAATGACCCTACAGTCAATCTCTGGAATAGATCTAAATATAAGTTTTTCATTTCTCTCATGCATTTGAAATAAATGTCAATAAATAATATATATATTTTTATTGAATTTGTTTCTTTTAGGGATAAGAAAACCATTAAATATGGTTGAAAATTGGAAATTATGCATAGAAGTTTCTTGCTATCCCAATCTAAGGAATGCAGCGATTACATATGTGCTTTCCAATATTGCGACTAACAAAGTTGTCCAAAGGAAAATGAATATACCGGGAAGAACAAAAAACAATGAGGCATATTATATTGGATTGATAGAAGGCTTGGGAAGAGGCTAAAAGAATGACGTATACCAAGTTAAGAAGGAGAGGTTAAAAGAACTGCATGGAATAACAAACAATATTGTTAGCCAATTTCAAATTTTTAGTATAAGGCATTGTACAAATGTGAATAAGATGTCTGCTGATTTATTGTGTGGGGCAATGAAAATTCAAGATTCATCTATCAAAGATCAATTAATAGATGAATTAGAATTATATGGGGCAATTCCAATGCCAATGCAAGATTCATCTCTCAAAGATGAATTAGTTTTAAGACGCTCTTCTTCAAAAATTCAAGATTCATCTCTTAAAGATGAATTAGTGTTGAGATGTTCTCCTTCAAAATTTATTCATCGACATAATTTGTTTACACTTTAAATTAAACATTAATTTTATAAACTTTATCTTGAATTTAATTTAAATTAGTTATTTAAAAAATTAATTGTAAATGTCCACCGTAGATATATATATCATGGAGGATGAACGATGAAGATCAATAGAATCCCATATCTCTACGAAAGGGGAGGATCAGGGATCTGGATCGAGAGTTGTTCATGGTAAATTTAAATATAATCTTAAATCTCCATACATGTGTGTACATATGGAATTGATTTTTTATCAACTTTGTGAGTTAAATTAGTTGTTAAAATAAGTTTCATTTTTTATTTTTTAGGAGCTAATAAGAAGAGAAGGGTCTCTACTCCAACCATGGATGCCCAGGGTTCACCCAGTCGTGGTATGGTTTGAACGCAATTTAATCAATGAATATGTACGTGTGTATTTATATGTACATGAATGTATTTTTCAATTGATTATAAATTCGTATTTGTTTATGAAGCTTCTCTCTCCTCTCGAGAGGTTGGTGGTGGTTCAAATCCCCTTAGAGGGCCATCAATAAGTGGTAGTAGGTTGCGTGAAGGGGGTGATATTTATTCTCCCAGAGGCCAATCAACGGCTGGTGGTGCTGGTTCTCAGCAGGGTCGTTCTGGGTCTGGTTCTCAGCAGGGTCGTTCTGGGTCTCAACAGTTTCAGGGTGGAGAAGATGCTAACCAACCACGTCGAGGTTGCCATCAATTTCAATATTTTTTCATTGAATTTGTACAAATTTGTTTACATGTGTTTTGTAATATAAGAGGCTGAAAATGTTCCAAATATTGGTCAAATAGACGCAGGGCAGAATGCTACATTCAAGAAGAAGGTTGTCTACCCACCACAACTTATCCGGCTGACATTACTAATATACCATGGGAAAGAAACATTGTGCAATGCACCTTACAAAGGTGTCAACAATTTCATGCAAAATTGCGGAGAGATCTTGTGGCTTTGACTCTACTTGCTGAGAGTCGACAAAGCCTCGAAATAGTTACACATTCATTGGGCGAAATAGTAAATGTGTACAAAAATCTTGGGCCAACGACTGATACATTTGTAGAACTCATGAGAAAGAGAAAGGAAATAGTAATGGGTTCCGATAAATGGGAGGATGTAAAACAAAGAGTTACAAAAGATATGGCCAAGTCAATGTTTAATTTCAAGGAAGGGCCAAAAAGAAAAATGCTGAAGGTGCAATATTTCAAGCACCCCGATATAGCTCACTATTTGTATGATAGGCACCTTGCAGCCTATGGAAGGCTCCCATGGAATGACGAGGTTCCTGTTTATTTTGCACAATTTTTTTACGCAGATTTTTTTTTTGAAAATGAAACCCAATTACAATGACCTTCCGTCAGAATTTTTTGGTCTGGGGAAAGGTCGATTGTATGACCGTAAAGGCGCTAAGCGAGATGTGGATTTGCCTTGCCCTGAGTTGCCATTGATGAGTTGACCTTTTCGGGTCAAAACTCTGTGGTCAGAGATGGATGCGACTTCTCAAATAAGTCGAGAAGCAAGGGATGTCATCATCGAAAATGTTCACAGTGGATTTGGTGGAGTCAATGTTTATCTAAATCGACAAACAGCACGTGAGAATGCACGTGCCAATTTTGTGTATTGTACAGATAAATATATTGACAACATGAGTGTTGAATATATCCGAATATATGCAAAGAATTGTCGCAATGGTTGGCAAGACTTAATTCTTCATGAGGAAGAGGGCACGGGAACGGTATGTGTTAATGACCTTAGGGTTCAATTATTTTAACACATACATGTGTACAATTTGTAATAAATACATGTATATGTACATGTATACATTTATTTGTATGTAAATTAATCTAACAAAAATGTATCATTATATGTTAAAACACCATTTCCAGTTGGCACGCATGATGAATGACGAAAATCTTAATATCACGTTCGGGACCTCTAGTTCAAACAATGCAGATGGGTCTCACCATCAAGATATGTTGGCAAACGTTAGTGTTTTTTAAGTGATATTTTTAAAATAAATAATTGTGCACACATGTACATGTATGTATATATAATGATAAAATGTTTTAACAGATTCTGATTCCATCTGATGTTTTTGGGATGGCGGTACCTTCTTCTTCCTTAGGAGATGTACCTTCTACTTCCTTAGGAGATGTGCCACATCCACAACAAGTATGGACAATTTTTCACTTTTAAAATTTATTTTTAAGTTATATATATATTCCACCTCAAAAATTTCCATTAAAAATTGAGATATATATATCTATATCTTGAGTTATTTTAATTTTTTTGAATTTTAGGTTTTTGGAGATTTTCTTTTGGAGCCTTTCTTAGGAGATGTCCCAAATTCACCTACATAAGTATTCAATTTTTCACTTTTAAATATATATATGTTTTTTTTTAAGTTATAATTTATAAATTGAATTTTGTTTAAGTTTTATTATAAATTGAGATCTTGACATTGAGTTATTTTATACTTTTAAAATTTTGAATTTTAGGTTCCTATAGAAGATTTCTTTAATCCACGGACTCTAGCGACGGAGATAGGAACATCCACACCATTTCAACCATTTGAACAAGTTGTCTAACTTTTTTTTAATATTATTGAAAATAAGTTTATATATGTACACGTGCATTTTCATTTGAAATTTTTTAATATATATATATATATATATATATATATATATAATTGTACATGTATATTGTACAGTTTACCATTACAGATGTTCCCATGGGGGTGAAACTTGTTGCAGGTTATCAAATGGAGAGGGAACCTCATGAGGTATTGCATGATTTTTTTTTATATTTTGTTTTTTACATGAAGTTCTATATATATTCTCACTCATTTTTAAAACATCAAATTTTAATGTTTGTACATGTGCATTGTGTACAGGTTTCCCATGCTTCGCATGATAGTGCGTGGATTGAGACTCTGATAGGAAAGACACTACATCCATCTCTATTTGATGGACATGATTTGTAGATTTGATTTCAAGATTTAGATAGTCTTAAATTTACTTTTTTTATATATTATCTAGATGCATTGTCATATATATATATATATATATATATATATATATATATATATATATATATATAAATTGATACTTGATACTTGTGAGATCTGTAACAAGTTTTGAACATATTTTATTACAGTGTTAATATAATTTGTTTTGTTCCAAAAAGTTAAGTTTTGGATGGTTTTAGTACTTTTGGCATGTGAATGTGAAGTAATGTTGTTACATAATTTGTTTGGTTTTTAAAACTTTTAAGTTTTGGATAATTGAACTACTAGTAATGTTGTCATCTATAAATTAATGTTTTTCTTCTAAACTACATTTGGCATGTTATGTAATGATGTGTTATAATTTGTTTTGTTTTTAAAATTTAAGTTTTGGATGCTTGAAGTACATTTGGAATGTGAAGTAATGTTGTGATCTATAATTTTTTGTTAAATTAAAAGTTAAGTTTTGGATGGTTTCAATCTACATTTGGCATGTGATATAATGTTAAATGTTTTTATTGGATAGTTGAACTATAATTGGCATGGCATGTGAAGTAATGTTACATGATATAATCAGAAAGTTTTTAAAACTCAAGTTTTGGATGGTTTTAATCTACATCTGGCATGTGATATTTAATGTTAAATATTTAATGTTTTTATTGGGTAGTTGAACTATAATTGGCATGGCATGTGAAGTAATGTTACATGATATATATCAAAAAGTTTTTAAAACTCAAGTTTTGGATGGTTTCAATCTACATTTGGCATGTGATATTTAATGTTAAATGTTTAATGTTTTTATTGGATAGTCAAGAACTACGATTGGCATGTCATGTGAAGTAATACATGCACGTGAAGTAATGTTGTGATCTATAATTTTGGATGGTTTCAATCTACATTTGGCATGTGATATAATGTTAAATGTTTTTATTGGATAGTTGAACTATAATTGGCATGGCATGTGAAGTAATGTTGCATGATATATAATAAAAAAGTTTTTAAAACTTAAGTTTTGGATGGTTTCAATCTACATTTGGCACATGTGATATAAAGTTAAATGTTTTTATTGGATAGTTGAACTATAATTGGCATGGCATGTGAAGTAATGTTGCACGATATATAATCAAAAAGTTTTTAAAACTTAAGTTTTGGATGGTTTCAATCTACATTTGGCACATGTGATATAATGTTAAATGATTTTATTGGATAGTTGAACTACAATTGGATGGCATGTCAAGTAATGTTGTGATATAATCAAAAAGTTTTTAAAACTAAGTTTTGGATACCATTTCAATCTACATTTGGCATGTGATATAATGTTAAATGGTTAATGTTTTTATTGGATAGTTGAACTACAATTGGCATGACATGTGAAGTAATTTGTTTTGATATAATCAAAAAGTTTTTAAAATTCAAGTTTTAGACATGGTTGAAGTACATTTGGTAAGTTTTTAAAAAAAATTTCACTCAAACAATAGTATGTAGTATGTAATTTTTTCATTAATGCACATAGAACATATTCGACCATTGGACAGACAAATTTTGTACTATATTTTCAATCAGGAAGAGAGATGTGGGTCAAATCCCACCAAAAGTCGAAGAAGTGCTCCGAGTCTATTGTCTGAAAGGAATCTTTGTACAAAATTATACTACGGATAATTTATTTACATTGTGGATAATTTTTACCAAAAAATCCCACAAGAAAAACTGTGTGCATTGAGTTCGTGTATATATCCAGTACATGCAACATTTTTCATCAATGCACATAGAAAAACTACTTTCAGTTAATTTCATTCTAGAACATATATATTGAGTACGTGAAACATTTTTCATCAATGCACATAGTAAAACTACTTGAATAGTTAATTTCATTCTAGAACATATACATATATATCCAATATGTATGCAACATTTTTCATCAATGCATGTATAAAAAAGCTACTTTCAGTTGATACTAGAGTGTGCATGTACCAAAACAATTTGTACATATGCAAACACTTGCACAGATAACATAACAAGGCAGCTCAATTTTTAATTGAGTACTGGAAGTTCTAGAACATATAATCCAAAGAGAATAAATTGTTGGGCAGTTCAATCAAGAAAATTCCAATGGAATGACATCTTCAATAATTCGTTCATGATCAAATTTTGACATTTTCCATTTCTTAATATTTGTTTTTTTCTTTGATTGAACCTCGATCAAATTTATGTGTGCTGCACACACCAAGTGACTATATTGACAACTTATCAAATCATGTTCATAGTCTTCAAAGTAAACAAAATTCCCACTTCGATTAGTTTGTCTGAAAATATAACCTTTCAGTATAATAGATCCTCCTTCATATGGAAATCTGTGATCATTATAGTCTTCTAATAATTTCATTTTTCATTTAGTGCAATGCATCAAATAATATTTCACATTTTCATCATTATCAGTAGGTGCAATTACAACAAAAACATCTCCTACACAAATTTATTTCTAGATCTTTATCATTAGAAAGAAATTCAAATGTTACCTTCTCTAACAAGATCAGAAACTTGATCACCATCAGATGATATTGTCATCTCCTCTGATTGCATTTCTTCAAACATTGCAATGGACATTTTTCACTTCGTATTTAGCTTTGTATGTTTCCAATCTCTTACATACATTTTGTTTTCACAAACGTCATTGGATTTTGTGTTGTCTATGCAAACAAGACAAAAACAAGAATATTTTCTTTTATCCAATGCAAACACATTTCTAGACGACTTTGTTTTAATTGAATGAAATTTTCGAGTCCCTTTTATTGTTTCAACATCATTTCCAATTGATCTATCTACGTCTTCGATGCAAATATGCCAAAAAAACCTTTATATGGAAAATTTAAAGAAGAATGTAAATATGATATCAAAATAAAATCAAAGATAATCATTGTGATAAATGTACACTGTTTATTTAATTAGATATTCAATAAAAATTAAATTGAATGTACCTTCGCACTTCCCTTGATCGATTAGTCTCATGGCTTAGAGAAGCGATGCACCATTGAACAACTTCTTTCATTTCCACAAGTCAGCTTGCAGAGGAGTTCATTTGATATCTTCGAAGTGATCGCTTTATGCATGCCCCTGCACCGTCATGTTCTCCTTTTCCATGGCCAATCTCAAAGAAATTCCAAAAAATGTTTAATGTAGGTTTTCTTATGAAGACAACACAACTAAAAGAATGATCATGCATATTTGAATTGTCCTACGCATCCGTATGACCATATCCAATGTTTATTGAATGTTATTCCACGATTTTTCAAGGAATCATAAATTTTTCCAAAACAATGTTGTACAAAATATGTATCATGTGTACGATTGTCACTGATATAAAAGTGATATTCTTTAATAATATGTCAATTTTCACTGGTGCTTTCTATATGATCAACGTGTTGTTCAACATGTCTATATAGAATATGGATGAGCATGGAGACTTGGTCAGAACGATAGTATTCACTCTGAATATCTTTTTGTGGAACAAATGTGTAGTTTTCTGCAAAATCAATTACTGACAAAATGGTCCCTGGTGGAAAAAATTCACGGGATTTTTTGAATTGCAGGTCTTGTCATCGAGCTCTATGGGAATGCGTGGTGTATTTGTAAATTTCTGCCTCAAACTTTGTCAAAAATTCTATCACAAAAATTTCTTCTTCTCATAATTCAATTCTTTTAACACTATTTTCACCTTGAATTGATGTATGGATATATTCATATCTCTTCCATTTCACTTTCATGTTGGACAATGGTTGATCATTTATATCAGTACGATATTTGTTTTGAAATTTAGTCAAATTTCCACAATCATCACATTTTTTACGACCAACACATTTCTTTTCGTAAAATAGTTCATCGCTTTCTCTTTCACATATAATTTGAGATATGAAATCACGGATAGTGGAAGGAGGAGGTGAATCCTTCCAAAATTTTCTACCAAAATCAAGGAATGTGTCATAATATAACTCAAATTCCACATGATAATGACAATAACATGTGTCGCGTATGGTGATAGGTTTTACATACCATGGTTTTTGTTGAACAAAAGCACTGATTGAAACATGAATTTCACGACTCTTCTTTGAACTTGTTGAACAACTCTATTTGAGTGGTTTCCAATAAATGTTTTTCATGTTCTTTGTACTGATTTCGTGTTGTTCTTATTCGCATCACATGCCTTGTAGTTGGTGAAACACGTGAATTTTTCTTCCACTATTCATATATTATTTTTTTAACATTTTCTCTAAGTCTATCTTTATATGGTTGCCTACAAATAGCTCTCCAACAAGAAAGTTCATCATTTACATCTATTTGCAACTGAAATTTCCAAATTTTGTGCAAAGTTTTTATTGAGGTTCCTAATGCTCGTGCCATTGATTTTACCAAGCGATTCTCTTTAGTACTTCATGAAACCACTACCATATGTATTTCTCTATGTACAATTGAAACATTTTTCTATCTAGATCTTTTCATTGAATTTATAGCAATATTTATATTTCGTATCACATTTTCCTTCATTTTTTTATCTTTGGTTGATTTATGAATACCCAATAAAGTCATAGATTTTTTTAATTTCCTTAATGATAAGAGACCTTTCAACATTTGGGCTTGAAATTCCACATTGTCCTTTATGAAATACTTCTCAAAAATGCAGTTAAATCGATATGGTATATAATGGTCAGCTTTTTTTATCTCCATATGTGTGAGTGTCAACATTTTCTAACATCTCGCCATCGACATTGATTTCATCTATACATATTCGAATGAATAGTACATAATAAGTTTACATATTCAATAAATAACTAAAATAATAAATATATGTATAATTTCAATAATATGTGCATGTGTTCAACATATATGTGTGTGTGTGTGTGTGTGTGTGTGTGTGTACATACCTTGTGATTCAATTTCTTCACTTGAATTTCTTTCATCATTCTCACCATCTTCAATCATTGGTTCAATATCTCTTTCACTTTCTCTTTAAAAATTTTGTATCTCATCATCACTGTTTTGAGGAATATCTCTCTCTGTTTACGTTGCAAAATATTTTTCAAATTAGTTCATCAAATAAAAATTAAGCTTCACATTTTACACTAGGCAAATTTTAAATATATCAAAATCATAATATTTACATTTACATACATGTTTCAACTTCTAGTTGAGGTTGATTTTCCCCTTCAATATTTGAGAGTGCTTCTATCTTTCTTTGGCGATATTGTCTCGTCTCTTCTCTACGTTCCTCAGGGTCTCTTTTATGATCATATTTTCTCCTACAATTTCTTCGATTTCTCATGATAATAGAGTACGCAGTTCAAAAAATTTCCTTCAAAAATTTAGACAAAAACTCAATTAAAAGAACATCACAAAATATTTAATTTAAAAAAACTCATTTTAATTTTTTTACAAAAATTCAAGAATAAAATGTCTTATAAAAATGAAACGAAGTTCAAAATATTTCCTTCCAAGTCCTACAAAAAAGATTCATTTAAAAAGTTACACAAAAACTCATTTTAAAAAATCATTATAAAAAATTTACTTCAACCCAAAACCAAAAAATCTGCTTTTGAAATTAATCCCAAATATATACTTCAAAAAAAAAAAAATCCCAAAAAAATGTATCACATACCTCCAAGAAATTTCTTTTGAATGTACATCCAAGAAAATTCTTTAAGCCCAAAAAAATTCCTTGCAAAATTAGATCAAATGTACGAAAACAATGTGTCTCAAAGAAAAGTCCTTTGAAGTCCTTTGAATGTACTTCCAAGAAAATTCCTCAAACTCAAAACAATTATTTGCAAAATCAGATCAAGACTTTTGTATAATCAGACCAAAAGTGAAAAAATATGCGAAAATAACCAATGGTTTCATGGAAATTTATATTGCCACGAAATTTTTTTTTGGAGGGGCTCGGTGGTACTTTCTGGCCGACGAAAAGTTAAGTAAAAATTTGGTCGAACTTTTAATAAATAGTTCGGCTGAACTATTTTTTCGTTTGATTTAGCATGTCGTCAGTGAAAAAAATAGCTCGGCCGAACTTGGTTTAAGAGTTCAGCCAAACTAATGCATCACCAGTTACGCAGAGGTAAGACCTGAATACGTTTCTACAACTTTGGACTAACTAAACTCCATGAAACATTTTGAATTAAGTGTCAAAACCAAGAAAAGCATTTTCAGAATTGAATCTACTTTCAGGAAATATAACTTTCATGGAATTTCATAAATATTTACTAATTTTAATTAATTTTGTAATAAAACTGATGCAAACAATTTTTGAAGGTAATTGTGATTCAGTGAAATCAAAATTCTGTATCTTCCAAAATACATTGTAAAAAAAATTGAAAAAATTATCGTACATTACATTGGTCTGTTGTCTCTAATGGGTAGTTTTTAGATTTTTATTTTATAACTTATATGTTAAGAAATTTCTTGCATCGCGAAACATATTCAAAATATGCAGTTTTTCATATTGGACCAGTTCAAAAAATTCTAGTAATTATGATATGCATCCATTGGCTTTGTAAATATGACGAAACCGAAGTAGACTCTGTCTAGATTGTTGTATGTTAGATCCCTATATTACTGGTATAGTCCCTTATTGTTGTTAGTGTAACCCCCTTATTGTTATTATTGTGCCCTTAAATTATTATTGTTAGGTCAACTAGGATTACATTGTGGCCCCATGGACTCCTATATATAGAAAGGAGGTTTTGTAATTTGAATCATCTAAGAACTGTTCGTTCATGTAATGTATTGGAGGTTTCCCCCTCATAGTGGCTTATTTCTAAGGCGTTGATATCTCTTTTCTTCTCTTTTTGGAGCTGGTTTCACAACATTTTGTATCAGAGCTTTGAGATTTTAGGGTTTCGCTGCTCCAAACAGGTCATTGTGGAATTTTCGCTATAAATTTTTTTCTACGAAGGTTCAGAATCTGAAATTTTTAGAGTGTGAAGCCAAAATCCTGAGGAACATCATTGAAAAATTTTAGAGCTTGGTTCACAATATTTTCGGAGATATGATCTATGCAAGTTAGGTCATTTTGCAGGCTCCTGAATTTAACCTAAATAGCTCATCGTGGTATTTTCGTAATAACTTTTTTCTATGAAGTCTTAGAAGCTGAAATTTTTAGAGTGCGAAGCCGCAATCCTGAGGAATAACATCACAAAATTTCAGATATTGGTTCGCGATATTTTCGGAGATATGATTTGTGGAAGTTAGGGCTTTTTGAGGCTTCTGAATTTCATCTTAAAGAGATGATCGTGGGAAAATATTCATAGCTATATCTATGAGCATCAGATTGGAATGATGTAAAAAGTGGCCACAAGCACATGGACTATAGTTCTTGGTCTATCAATTTTAGAGCCAAAGGAGGAAACAGTGACACGTGGCAAGTGGTACAAGTTCTCTCTACTAAACCAGTCCAAAATTGGGTCATTATGGGAGAATGAACATAAATTTTCCTTGAAGAATCCAAATCAAATCAGACTTGTGACATTTGAAAGAAGCTTCAGAGGATTGAGGATCCAAAATTATAGAGATAATTCAATTTCAATATCGAGGTCCTCAAAAAAAAGTAAAGGGTGTGTATTCTTTTTCCGAATTTCATAAGTCTTGTTTGAAGAATCAAGTTGAATTGATTCCAAGGGCATATTGTAGAATAGATATCAGTATTGGATTCTAAAATGGCCCCTAACAAGAAGTCAACACCCATTAAGCTTTTAGAAAGCTCTACTATGACACATGAAGACGAAGAATGGCAACATGAAATATCAAAATTACAAGAGCAAGTGAAACAAATTTCGCTCTCGCAAAGAACAACAAAAAATGACATGGAAGTTTTGAAGAAAGGCGTGGAAAATAATATGGATGGTTTGAATAAAGGCATGCATGGTTTGAATAATGGCATGGAATCTAAGATAGATGGAAGCTGGCATGAAATCTAAGATGGATGACATGGAAGTTAAGATCGATGAAAAAATGGAAAACATGAAGAATGATCTAAAGGAAGACATGGAAGGTTTGACAAAGTTGATAAAATAAATGTTTCCTAACGGTGAAAAGATAGTAGCGGAAACTCATGATGAGAACAAAATAAACGCTAATCGTGATTTCATAAAATCTAATGTTGGCGGGAAGAACCACCACATTCCAAAAATGGATATGAGGAAGTTTGATGGAAAGGATCCTGTAACATGGATACTATAGATGGAGCAATATTTCGATCTCCATAATGTGCAAAACACGCAAATGGTACACATTGCAACTTTACATTTAGAACAAAACGCATTTGTATGGTATCGATGGCTTTGCTCCCGTAAAAAATTTTCACTTGGTCAATTTTTACGAAGGAAATGATAGCACATCATGAGGATACAAAGAGCAACACCTTCTTTACCGAATTGATAAATCTCAAACAAAAGGTTTTAATGGGGGAGCACATTGAGGACTTCCAAAAATTGAATATAAGGGTAACTGATATTCCAGAGGAACACAGGATTGATCTCTTCATAGGTATTTTAAAGGATAACATCCAACATGAAGTTCGCATTTTTGAACCTAATTCATTGCAGAAGGCATTTAGATTGGTAAGAAAAATTGAATGTAAAATTATGGCGACAAGGAATACTACCACTCACTTTTATAAAGAGGGAAGTGTTGCTACCCCTAGATTTCCACAACCTACAAGGTTGACACCACAACAATTGGAAGAAAAAAGCACAAAAGGGCTTTGCTACAGTTGTGATAGAAAATATACTAAAGGTCATAAGTGTACTGAGAAGAAATTATTTTACATAGATTGTGAAGAGGAAGAAGAAAATGAACAAGAAGAGGATATACACCAGGAACTAACCCAAGAAGAGGAAGAAATGAGTCCGACCATATCATGTAATGCATTGGTAGGAATTACCACTCCTCAAACTCTTAAGATAGAAGGACATATCAAGAAGAAAAAGGTAATAGTGTTGATTGATTCATGTAGTACCCCTAATTTTTTTCATTGTAAGGTAGCCAATGAATTGAATTGTTTCCTATACCCAGCATCAGAATGTCAACTGATGGTTGCAAATTGAGGAACTATAAATTGCTCTTGAAAATGTCATAATATCAAGCTAACAATGGGGGAATATGTATTGAATAGTCCAACGCTTTCCATTCCTATGGGAGGTGTTGATGTTGTACTAGGAGTACAATGGTTACAATCTTTGGGACGGCAGCTTTTAATTTTGAAGAAATTTTCTTTAAATTTTTTTCAGAAGGAAAGGAATTTGGATTATGGGGTATTGCAGGGAATCCGTGAAATATAATAAGCTCTAATTTCATGACAAAGCTTCTAAGGAAAGAAAAACGAGGCATAAGTGCACAATTATGCTCACTAGAAGTTCCAACATCAAAATCATCTATTTGTGCAAATCTCCAAAAAGTCTTGGACAATCATTCCAAGGCTTTTGAATCTCCCAAAGGACTCCCACCTATTAGTGATCATGATCATTCTATTCATTTGATTCTAGGAATTTTTCCTCCAAACATCAGGCCGTATAGATATCCTTATGTCCAAAAGAGAGAAATTTAACATATAATTGCAGAAAGGTCAGAGGCAGGTATAATTCAACCTAGTCAAAGTTCTTTCTCTGCTCCTGTAGTATTAGTACACAAGAAGGATGGATCATGGCGCATGTGTTCGGATTATAGGGAGCTCAATAAGCTCACCATTAAAGATAAATTTCCCATTCCTCTGATTGATGAATTATTGGATGAATTACATGGAGAAATTTATTTTACCAAATTGGATCTTTGTTTAGGGTATCATCAAATTAGAATGAATACTAAAGATATTCTGAAAACAACATTTCGAACTCATGAGGGTAATTATGAATTTTTGGTCATGCCTTTTGGCCTTACCAATGCACCTTCTACATTTCAAGGGTTGATGAATTCCATTTTCAAACCCTTCCTTAGAAAATTTGTGCTAGTATTTTTTGATGATATGCTAATCTAAAACAGGTCTTGGAAGGATCATGTTCAACATGTTGACAGGGTGCTCAAACTATTGCAGGAGAAACAATTATATGCAAAAACATCTAAATGTTTCTTTCGAGCACAAGAGGTGGAATATCTAGGTCATATTGTATATCACGAGGGTGTGAAGGTAGACCCTAACAAAATTAAAGCCATTAAGGAATGGAAAGTCCCCACAACCATAAAGCAGTTGCAACAATTTCTCGGGTTAACAGGGTATTATCAAAAGTTTGTTAAGAATTATGCGAGAATAGCAGTGCCTCTAAAAACATTATTGAAGAAAGATGCATTTTCATGGATTCCTGAAGCAACTAAGGCCTTTGAACATCTTAAAGACGCAATGTGCCTAACACCAATCTTAGCTATGCCAGACTTCACAAAACCCTTTATTGTGGAATGTGATTCCTCAGGAAATAGAATTGGTGTTGTTTTAATGCAAGAAGGAAGACCCATTTCTTTTGAAAGTTGTCCAATCAAAGGAAAGTATTTACAGAAACCTATTTATTATAAGGAAATGTTAGCAATAATACATGCACTAAAGAAATGGAGAACTTACCTAATGGGAAGACACTTGAAGGTAAAAACTAATCGTGATAGTCTTAAACACCTTTTGGAACAAAGACTATCTTCAGAATGGCAGCAAAAATGGGTCACAAAGATGTTGGGTTATGACTTTTAAATAATATACAAAAAAGGGAAGCTAAATGTTGTTGCAAATGCACTCTTAAGAAAGAATGAAGATGTGGAAGCATTGCTTTATGCCATTTCTATTATCCAACTAGATTGGATAACTGAAGCAAGAGCTGAATGGAAGAAGGACGAAGACGTGTGGACACTCATTCAAAAGTTGCATCAAGGTCCTAGTACATTTGATACATTTAGTTGGAAAAATGATTCCTTATGGTACAAAGATTGCTTATATCTTTGTAAGAATTCCCAACTAAAACAAAAGATTCTTTTGGAATTGCACACTTCTCCTTTAGGAGGACACTAAGGATTTTTAAAAACTTAGCACAGGGTGAAGAAAGAATTTTTTTGGGATGGCCTTAAATCTAATATTCAAAATTTTGTGGTAGAATGTTTGGTTTCCCAGCAGAATAAAGTTGAGACAATTAAGAACTCAGGTCTTCTACAACCTTTATCCATTCCAAGTCAACATTGGGAGGAGATTTCAATGGATTTTATCACATGTTTACCAATGTCCGAAGGAAAGAGTGTCATCATGGTGGTAGTTGATAGACTTACCAAGTATGCACACTTTTGTGCATTATCTCATCCATTTAAAGCAAGTACAGTTGCTACTACATTTATGGATAGAATTCAAAAGCTACATGGAAGCCCAAGGGTTATTGTGAGCGACACAGATCCCATTTTTACTGGAAATTTTTTGACGGAGTTATTTTCTTGTTTGGGTACTCAATTAGCTCATAGCTCATCTTATCATCCTCAATCTGATGGTCAAACTGAGATCGTAAATAAATGTTTTGAAGGATATCTTCGTTGTTTTGTATCTGATAAACAAACACAATGGGTCAAGTGGTTACCTCTTGCTGAATGGTGGTATAACACTTCCTTCCATACCGCAGCAAAAATGACCCCATTTATGGCACTTTATGGATATCATCCACCATCCATCACATCATCTTTAAGAGAAAATTCAAAGGTTCAAGCAGTGGAAGATCACATCGAGCATCAACAAGAAGTTCTCCAACTCTTAAAGGACAACCTGAATTTGGCACAAAATTGAATGAAACAACAGGAAGATCAACATCGCATCGAGAGAATTTTTTATGTAGGAGACTGGGTATTTTTATGGCTACAACCCTACAAACAAATGTCCCTCAAGCAAGATAAGAAGGATAAGAAATTATCGCCAAAGTATTATTGTCGTTACAAGGTGTTGCAAAATATTGGTACTATGGGATACAAATTGGAGCTTCTTGCTTCTTCACAAGTGCATCCAATTTTCCATGTTTCATGCTTAAAGAAGGTTATAGGTGAAAATCTTCCAGTCCAAACAATATTGCCCGAACTTGATGAGGAAGGAAAAATCATATTGGAAACTGAAGCGGTCATGAAAATAAGAACTCGATAGCTACGAAATCGATCAATTTCAGAGTATCTCATCAAGTGGAAGAACTTACCCACTGAAGATTCTACATGGGAGGATGAGATTTCATATAGAAGCACCCAGAGCTACTCAAGCATTGAGGACAACATATTTTTGATGGAGAGGGCCATGTTAGATCCCTATATTACTAGTATAGTCCCTTATTGTTGTTAGCGTAACCCCCTTATTGTTATTATTGTACCCTTGTAACCCCCATATTGTTATTATTGTGCCCTTAAATTATTATTGTTAGGTTGGCTAGGATTACATTGTGGCCCCACTAGGATTACGTTGTAGCCCGATGGACTCCTATATATAGAAAGGAGGTTTTGTAATTTGAATCATCCAAGAATTGTTCATTCATTTAATGTATTGGAGGTTTCCCCCTCGAAGTGGCTTATTTCTAAGGAATTGATATCTCTTTTCTTCTCTTTTTGGAGCTGGTTTCACAACATTGTAACACATTTTGTTTCTCAAAAACGAAAATTTTCAAAGAATACAACATTGCGTATTAACATGACTTCTTATGAATCCGTTGATTGTTAAAAAACACACATTCAAAGAAACGCTAGGTTGACATAACAAATGTGCATAAAAAAATTCCAAAAAATAACTAATAGAAAGCTAACAAAATTTCTGAAACCTTTTATTTTTATCGCAAAATCAAATTCTAAACAAAAAAATCGCTTTAGGTTGAAAAAAGTTGAAGAACTGAAAAAAATGAAAGTTTTTTCTCAAAAAAGGGCAAAAAGTGTAACCCAACATCACATTTTCACCTAGTATTTATCTTCATCTTATTGATCTAGAACTCAACATGGAAAAGTTGTATCATTCCCTTCTCTTCTCAGTGATGAAAGGCTACATAAATTCACCTCCTTTTGTGCTAATGCGTAGATAATCTTCCCATACACTTCATACCTCCTTTCAACCTAATTGCTCAAATTTATGGCTAGAAGATTATTTTTCTTAGTGCCCTTTTTATGGTTATTTTGGTTATGCTATGAATGTAGCTATCAACTTTTCCATAGTGTTACCATAAATAAATTAAAATATTTTCTCGTATTTTTTCACTAATGTGTAGTGGTTGACATCTTCTTATCCTCCCCCCTTCTTCTTCTTCTTTCCCTCCTTGGAAGCTTCCTCGCACCCTTTGTCCTTAGGACAAGTTGGCTACCCTTTCTTGTAGCTCATGATTTCTATATATTCTACCTATACACATGCCTTTTCCACTATTCTTGGCTTGGAAAGCATCACATTATTTCATAGATATCTATGTAGATCCTTAAGATACTCGAGGAGTACATTTGGGTTCTTGGGAGAGATACCCAACATGATGGAAAACTATCTAAACTATGGAGTGTACTCATGTATATTTTTACCTTTCCTCTGCCTATAATAGTGTTCTACAACTCATTTCTCCTTTATATTACCAATAGGTTATATTTGGAAATTAATGAGAGTTTTTAAGTCCTATCACCTAGTCAGTAGTGGATCAACTTCCAGTCTATGTGTTTATGTATGGATTTATCACAAGATTAAAATGGACTTCTAACATCAATTTAGAAAATGATATCTTTGATTCCTCATCAATATGGTAAAAACTGCAATAAACTTCTAGTTGCTACAACCAACGATTTAGCTTTAATGCATCAATCACATGTTATTATGGCTTTATGTCCACTTCTTCTTCTGTCTTGAATAAGGACTATGAAGGGTTAATGGCACTCGATCTCAATTTCTGTTTCATAGGTTCGTTCCCTGAATCCTTTTATAGTCCTTCAATATCTATTAGTTTTCCCTTTAATTTGATCTCTAAGTTAGAACCTATGACCTCTCTAAAGGTTTCAAGCTTGTTTCTAGAGCCATCAAGAGGATGTTGATATTGTGATTGAATTGGTAACTTGTGCTTCAACCTTGCATATCTCCATTCTACTGAATTTTGAGGGTTATTTTCAATAAAATCGTAAGCCATGGCTAGGGTTCCATTTCTTTCTTCCTAAACCAATTATTTGATCCCTATAACTTCTCATAAAATAACCGAAAGAAAGACACTATTGTACTGATATGATATATAAACTACAATGCATATTCCACTAGAATTGTTCATCACAACAAATGTAATAAAATACTAAAATATTTAATACGAAGATTAATTTCCTTTATACCTTAGGTTTTTTAATTTTTAATTTTATGCTTAAATGCATGAAAGGATTGAAATGAAAAAATCGATAATATAAATATAGACACACACAACCATAAATAAATATAATATTTTCCCTTTGAAACTAGTATGGGGGGGAACATAGCTAGAAGGTGAGGTCACTTTGTTCTCTTTTCAGTAGTATGGCATTATGAAAATACAAAAAAAGAGGTACTCTCTATGGAGTTACCGCAGACTTGTGGCCTATAACGATGCTACCAACCTTATCTCCCTATGTTATTCACTCTAAATTTCCACCTCTAAATGCTTTGCCCAACTATGGAACACATAAAATGACATAGAATGGAACCCATTCTCCTCCTAACAACCTTGTATTTAACACTTCCTAATAGCAATATATATGCAGGTATTTAACCTCCTAAACTCTTAAGTATAGTTATGGTTTTCTAGCTTCTCTAATCTTCTTGAAATTCTGCATGTGGCTTGTAAGTTTTAAATCTTATACAATAATTCAATGCATACACAAATAATTAATATCCATAGAAGTAAAATAATGTTAATCAAATATTACATAGAGATTTACACTAAAACACCAATGAATTGTTTAGAGACATGCATTTAATTTTGGTCACCAATCAACTTCATTGTTTACAATACAATATATATAATCCCATGACATTGAAAACCCCTACTCAATTAATCCTACATTACAATAAAATTTAGTTCCTTAACCAAAATTACATTAACATGGAGCACAAAACTATGTGACATAAAATTTCTGAATGTGAAAACAATAATAGGAAAAAACACTTGATAAAGTTGTTCTTGCCTCTTGGAAGTTATATTTGTTGTGTGATACTCATTTAATTATAAATATAAGGTTTTTATTACATTGTTTATCCTTCCTATTAGATTTGGAAAACATATCTACTAATTCCTAACCTTACATAAGTGAATAATTGGTGATTTTTGTTGTTGCTTCTAATTAGTTATCTTAAAGAATTTAATCACACATTGGATTCCTTGTGTGTCTATTTATTATACATTTTGTGGATTCCTTGAACTAAATCATAAGATTCCATGGTAATAACTTTAGTAAGAGGTTTACTTAAACAAACAGGATATCCCCTTGGCTTCTAGGAGTTGACCTAAAATGAAGTTGATAATTATTGAGGTAACAATGTTGTATTCCTATCTTATTTCTTTAAGTTATCACCTTTGTGGAGAACTTTCATAAGTGGTCTAGCTTATGTAATAACACACACAAATATCCAACCACTATGACATTAGATGTACACCCTAAAAACCTTGCATGTGTGAATGATCTTGAAATTATTGAATCCTCCAGCCTTCCTTAGATTTCATTCTGTCTTCAATGTGGAGCTACTTTGCCCATATTTTACACTTTTGATAAACACTTTGAAGGTGGAAAACCACTTATCCGTTATTGAAATCAATCTAAATTCATTAAGCACTATATGTTGGAATATCTTGTGAAAAACAATATGAAGGGAATGCGCCAACATAACATACAAATGTATTGGATTTTTGAAGCATTATTTATTTTCCACCATAACCATTCCAATGACAACCATCCTTTCTAAAATAGTAGAGCATGAGATAAGTTTGGTAAATGTCCAAAGAATTCGAAAAAGTTGAGTTCATATGTGGAAGTTATAAAAGTACAAAGTTAATATACCAACTAGGCTCCATCACCCTAGCTCCTAGGGTTTCCATCTTAATTTACTATGATTTATGATAAAGATTATTTCTCTTATCTTATTGTGGTATTTTTGTAAAGAAACCTACCAATTACAACTCTTCTTAAAAATAAATGAAGTGTCATTATTAATCACATGTTTTCACCATTAATTTATAAATAAAAAATTATTTTAATTCTTTTATATATATATATATATATATATATTGAATATAAGATATTATTTAAAAAGTATATTAAAAAATGAAATAAATAAAACAAATTACTACCTAAAATTTAACATGGTCCTTACAACATAAGAAGCTAACATCCTACTAAGTCCTTGGTCTCCTTGATCATTGATAGTAGGCCCTTTAGTGGCTTCCTCTAATTTGTCTCCATTTTTTTTTTTTTTTTTAATTTCTTAGACATGGCTGTCTTTTAATTACGAAAGGCGAAAAATAAAAAGTCATAGACTATTAGTCTAATAGACATCAAAATATCATTCTTCCGTTTATTCATTTATTTTCTCGAAATATCATTCATTCGTTTATTCATTTATTTTCTCGGATTACGAAGAGTCTTCTCTTCGCTCCCTTTTCAACATACGAACTCGTCAATATGGTCAATATGGGGTCGGTGGTCGGGCTTTGTTCCTTCAAAAAATTTGCCATGAATATATCATGTGCCATTTACCTATTAATGTGCAGAGATAGTATATGTCATTTATTGGATTTAAATAAGTACAAAATCTAATTGGTGACCTAAATATAGATAAGTAGAATAAATAGCACAAAATATATTGATTTCCAGAAAAAATTATTTGCAAGATTTCAAGAGTTCCTTTCAATCCGCCGCGGACATACTTTAACTTCCATCTATTGACTACACGGCTTGTGAGATGGTGGGATTCGAGTGGACATGAGAGTCCTGCATCAATCATGTCCTTAGAAGCTTGGAATTCACTACAACATTAAATAACATTGTTTAGTTTCTTTACGCAAAAACCTCTCAATTTAAAATAGATTTCAATTAGTTAGATTTTAGATGTAAATTTAATATATGGTTGGGATTTTTGTATATATATATATATATATATGATTAATTTGATATGAAAATATTTAATAATCATAATAATCTAATAGTTTTTAAGTTAGATTGATTAGGAATTTATTACTTATTTATAATCTAGATTTTATTAGAGTGAGACAAATCATACTTACCAAGTTTAAATTGGAATTCAGATTAGATATGAAAAAATTCAATTAAAAAAAAATATATATTAGACATATTGCGCACTTGTGTTTTTTCTTAGTTTTTTCATGATTTATTTTAAATTTTGAGTAACTTTTATTAAATCTGAATAATATAGAAATCTTACAAACAAAGTTAATTTTAAAATAATCAATCATTCATCTTTTATCTCCAAAACTTCTCTTTTTTTCATAACTTAGTTGTAATATCTTTTCTTAATTTGGAAGTTTATTTATGTAATAGATGCATATTTATAAAATCTATATTCAGAACCGTTTTTTCTATAATCCCTCAATAAATTAAAAAAAAAAAAAAAAATCACTCATAAAATTAAGCCAAATTCAAACATTCTTTCCTTGCCTATCACTCATAAAATTAAACCAATTTCACACATTTTTTCCTTGCCTCTCCTTTCCTAGTTTCTAGATTTGTAGGATTGAATTTTTTTTTCCTAATTTCAATTTCACTTTTTTTTTCCTTCTTTTACTCTCATTTTAGTTCTCTTTTTTTCTTTCTTTCTTTGTATATGTCATCCTCTATCTATTTCTGTTCATAGGGCAACTTATAACCTCTAACCAATAATTGTTTTGGATAAGCTATACATTATTAATATGAGCCACTAATTAACATATGCCATAGAATTAACCTTATGCTACTAATGAGATCCAATTGAGGCGATTTGTTCCACACTCAAATCTAGTTGGCCAAATTCCCTATTTTTTGTCCATATTCTCCCGAACTTGGTAACTATGGGGGAGACTACTCCTTCGACCTTATCACAGGAGGCCAAAATATTCACCTAATATAGGTGGAGGGGATAACATCGAATTGTTCCAAACACTCAATTTGGCCAAAAAAAAAACTAAGTTAAACACTAAATTAGTGTATAAGACTTTCTTATTTATAGAACTAGAGATCCACTTTAACAATATCATTTGGATTTTAAAATTAATAGAATCCAAACCTATTAAATTATTAAATATTTAAATTAACCAATTATAAAAGTAATATCTTAATAAAAATTAAATATTTAAAAATTAATTATTAAATAATATTTTTCTAAAATTATTAAAAAATTTAGAAAGCTTTTATTCGTTTACGGATAAAATTTAATAATTTATATATATATATATATATATATATATTTATATAAAGTTTTAAAATATATAGAAAGAATTTAACCACAATATTATAGAAAACTATAAACTTGATAAACTTCTTTTGCTATTTGAAAAAATCCATGCTTAATGTCACATAATAACACAAGCCCATTAAAAATGCAATTATATGGCATAACAGTCATAATAATTCATTGATAGTTGATTCCA
The DNA here is from genome assembly GCA_034641835.2 of Pinus albicaulis. Classification (NCBI taxonomy): domain Eukaryota; kingdom Viridiplantae; phylum Streptophyta; class Pinopsida; order Pinales; family Pinaceae; genus Pinus; species Pinus albicaulis. Next base: position 845,436,048 of record CM076576.1, read on the forward strand.
TAAGACTTTGGCAGATTTCGTTAAAGCTGTTGGTGTCACTATCAATGAAGAAAAGAAGTTGATCACCGATTTAGTGGATTTTCCGATGATGCTCGAAATTGCTCGCATGTTTGGGTCAACATTTGACCCATGACTGGGGATTTAAATATCTAGGATGTAAATTAAAATCGAAAAAATATTCCATAGTGGACTCAGATCGACTTATTTCTAAGTTTCATAATAAGTTGTCTACCTCGGATAAGAAATGGATTTTTATGGCCGAAAGAGTCATAATGATGAAGGTTGTTCCACTTAGAATTCCAGTTTACTGGATGCATTTCTTCTACATTACTCAATCTACTACTAATAAAATAGACTCCATCATTGCAAATTTTCATTGGTTTGGAATTGGTGTTGTGCAGAAGTTTCATTTTGGTCTGGAGTTGTTGTTATGCTGAAGTTTCATCTTATTGGACTGAAGTTCATAGCGAAGTGTGTTTAGAAAGGCAGATCGAGCATAAAAAAAAACTAAAGTTTAAATTTGGCCATTCTCATTGCGAGCATGTAGAGGCTATTCTCCGAGAAGGGGAAATGTGTTGCAATTTCTATAACTCCTTAACAATATAGAGGAAACAAAAATTATTCTTCTAAAGCAGAGAGAACAATCAAAACAAATACTCTGCAAAAATAAAACACATAGTGGGAAGCGAATTCACTGTTTATCATTCAAAATTTCCTGCTGTTACAAAGCATCAGAACTGTTGTTCTGGATTTACAAGAAATTTCTTCATTGTGCTGCTATACACACAACTTTCTTTTTCTCTCGGCATACACCTTCTTCTTTACGTTTTCACACACACAACTTTACATAACATTGTTGTATATATATATATATATATATATATATATAATTTATTAAATAAAACTATCACGGACATATTATTAAACTATAAAACATTAAAACCAAAATTCAAACTTTGTCATATCATGGCTTTTAAATGCAATTAGGTGAATGGTGTTAAGGCGGGAGGTAAAGTGGTGCAGACCATGATTTGGTGGATTGGGAGAGGGCTACGGCTAGGTTACTGATGCAGGGATTTAAACCAATAATATTAATGCACGATTGAGTGCAAACCAAAACAAGAAATCGATGTGGCTTCCGTCCTTCAGTTTCAAATCAAAATTGAAGCTTGCTGTCCTGCTGCTCACGTTTGTAGTTGGAATTAATTTCCAACACTCCCTCTTAATTACAACTGCTACTATCTTGCATTCCTAGACAGATAATTAAAACTTTTCTGCCCCAATGGTTTTATTAAATATCAACAAATTTCTCTATTGTTCTACATTGTTGTAAAACAATTTCTCCATTGTTCACTAACTCTCTGATGTAGTGATACTTTGCATCAATGTGTTTGGTCATCTTATGAAACAATGAATTCTTGGATAAAGCTATAGATGAGCTATTATCATAATAAATTTTTGTGCCTTTTACCTGTTCATGACACAAACTTCATAACATTCTCCTCATCCATACTGCTTGACGTGTTGTTGTTGTAGCTGCCACAAACTCTGCCTCTGCTGTTGATAAAGCCATAATTGGTTGTTCCTTATAAGCCCATGAAATCGCTCCTAATCCCATATGAAAAACATATCCGGAGGTGCTTTTCCTGTCATCTATACTTCCAGCCCAATCACTGTCAGTATATACAATCAATTCAAAATTTTCTGAAGTGGTGTATAAAATTCCATACCTCTTTATTCCTTTCACATACCTCAGAATTCTCTTTGCTACTTGCCAATGTGCCTCCTTTGGCCTTTCAATGAATCTGGAAATTAAAATTACAACATGCATAATATCTGCCCTAGTTGCAGTCAAATACATAAGGTTTCCAACTATGCTCTTATACAAACTTGGATCAAAATCCTTGTTGTTGTCTTCTTTGCTTAACTTCAATCCCATCACTGTAGGAGTAATTGCTTCCTTGCAATCCTGCATGTTAAATATTTCCAAAATTTCTTTCACATATTTTGCTTGAGAAATAAAAAATTTATTTTCATTTTCTCTAATTCTATTCCAAAGAAGTATCTCAGTAATCTCATATTAGTCATCTCAAATTAATCTTTCATGACTGTTTTAAAATTTTCAATAAGGTAAGCATCATTACGTGTAAATATCATATCATCAACATATAAACCAACAATGAGAATATTACTATATTTCTCTTTGATGTATAATGTGGTTTCTCCTTCACATTTCTCAAACCCATTTTATAGTAGATAGGCATCTATCCTACTGTACCATGCTCTTGGTGCTTGTTTAAGCCCATATAGAGCTTTCTTCAACTTGCATACCTTGTACTCTTAGCTTTCTTTCCTCATCGCCCAGGAGGTTGTTCAACATAAACCTCTTCCATAAATTCTCTATTTAGGAATGTTGATTTCACATCCAGTTGGTAAACTTTTCATTTGTGTTGTGCTGCTATGGACATCACTGCTCTTACTGTTTCCATTCTTACAATCAGTGCAAAAGTTTCTTCATAATCTCTTCCTTGTTGCTTCTTGTAGCCTTTGACAACAAGTCTAGCCTTGTGCCTTTTAATCTTACCTTCAACATTTCTTTTGGTTTTATAAACCCATTTTACTCCAATTACTTCCTTACCTTTTGGGAGATCAACTAATTCCCATGCATTGTTCTTCTCTATTGCATTAATTTATTCATCCATAACATTTATCCATTTCTTATCTTTTACTTCTTCTTCCAAATGAATAGGATATTCTACATTACAATACAAAGAAAATAAAGAGTTTATACCTTCATTATTTGCCTCTTGCTCATAGATTTCATTTAAGCTTATAAATCTGGTTCTTCCTTCACTTTCTGAACATGTGCTTCTAGAATCAATCAAATCTACTCCTTGTGTTGTGCTTGGAGAAGCACTCTCATCACTTCTCAAGGGTGTTCTCATACCAGCTTGTGATGTCCCTTATTGTCCTTGTGTTGGTGGAGGTGGTGTTGCCGATGAGGGATTTCTTTCTGCCATTTCTTCCTCATCTTCATCATGAGGCAAACAAGCTTTTACATTCATTGTTTTCTCAATGCTTCCATTCCAAGCTTCTTCCTCAATAAACTGCACATCTCTTCTTATCATAAAATTCTTGTTAGATGGGTTATATAATCTATATGCCTTGGATTCTTCACTGTATCCTACAAATATGCATCTTTCCCCCTTACTATCTAACTTATTTCTCAGCTGATCTGGAATGTGTGCATAAGCAACACAACCAAATACTCTCATGTGCATGAAAAACTGTTTTATGCCACTCCATGCTTCTTCTAGAACTCTATTCATTACAATCTTTGTTGGGAATCTATTCAAAACATATGTTGCACAATGTACAACTTTAGCCTAATATTCATGTGGCAAATGTTTTCTCTACAAAAACGCAGAAATTATTTGTACATATATTCTCGTCCTCTATCAGTCCTTAAAACTTTAATATGATTCCCACTTTTATTCTCAACAAGAGCTTTAAAGTGGCAGAACTGCTCAAACACTTCACTCTTCAACTTCAAGAATTATAGCCATGTTTTTCTTGTGTAATCATCAATGAAGGTTTGCATATAGTGGCTTTCTGCTAATGATGGTGTTTGCATTGGTCCACACAAATCTAAATGGACTATTTTTAAGGGTGCCTTTTCCCTTATGCTCTTTCCTGATGGAAAGTTTTCTCTGTGTTGTTTTCCCAGGACGCAACCTTCACATAGGCTGTCTCATTTCTCAATCAATGGTAATCCCTTTACCATACCTTTTCTGTGCAACAAATTCAAACGTTCAAAGTTGAGATGTACAAATCTCAAATTCCATAACCAGTTTTCATCTTTTGCTTCTCTTTCGTAAGTATTTTCTGTTACTGCTGCCATTGCAACTCCTTTCCTCAAATCTGTTCTCATCCTGAGAGGAAACATTATGTTTCTTGTCATATTCACTTCTGCAATTCATTTCTTGCTTGGTGATTTATCCATGATGGTGCATACATCATCTTTAAAGAGTATATTGTAGCCTTTCTGAATGAATTGTCCAATCCTCAAAATGTTACACTTCATACCAGGCACATAGTATACATATGATATGGATTTATTTTCTCCTTTCCTTGTAAAACCACTTATGCTTCCTTTCCCCATGACAGAGACTTTACTATATGTTCCCAATGTTACTTGAGACTTTACATTTTCATCCAACATGGAAAACATAGAAATGTTTCGATTCATATGGTTGCTACATCCTAAATCTAGAAACCATATATCTTCATTCTTTTCTTCAGCCATATTACATGCTAAAAAAAATTCTCTTGACTTAGAGTTTCTTTAGTAAAGTTAGCACTAAGTCTATTACCCATGTCACTATGTTTGTTTCTACATTCATTGGCATGGTGCCCAAACTTCTTACAGTAATGACATTGGACTTGGGATTTATCATACCTTTGTCCATGTCCTTGATTTTTTCCACCTTCTTGGCTACTGCCTTGGCTTTGATTCTGACTTTGGTTGCTACCCATTCCACTTGTGCTTTTAGAGCTATTTCTTCCTCTATTTTGGCTTCTGCCTCTTCCTTTTCCTCTATATTTTCCTCTACCTTGACCTCTTCCTCTTCCAAAGGACATTTGGGTCTTGAAGGCATGCTCCAAATATGTGTTTTATATTCTTCTCAATCTTTGTTCATGTGTCATCAATGATGCATGAAGCTCATCAACGATAAACATTGAGAGATCCTTTGTCTCTTCAATGTTTGTTACTATCACATCAAATCTTGAGGGTAAGATTCTCAATACTTTCTCCACTATTCTTCTTTCTTCTATGGTCTCTCCATGAGATCTCATTTGGGTAACCAACCCAATCATCAATGTGAAGAATGAGACTACTGTACCAGACTCTTTCATGCAAAGGAATTCTTTGCTATTGCAATTCTTGGAAATATGCTTTCATACACTTCTTGATAGAGATAGAAGAGGGATTTTGAGTCCTTCTTCCTATTACTCTTCAAAAAATCTTTCTCTACCTATGTCAAGGCATTAAATTCTTGTTCATCTGCTGGTTCTTCAAATCCATCTTCAAATAGCTCTCACAAATCTTGAGATGCAAACAGGGCTCTCATTGTGATTTTCCAATAGTCATAGTTCTTCCCATTGAATTGTGGGAGTTGAGTACTTCCCATACTCATCCTTGTGTTGGCTCCTGTCATTTCTAGCCTTTAAAACTATACTAAAACTTTGATTGTGTATTTTATACAAATATTTCTCACTGCTCGAGAGAAAAAATCAGTTTTTTTCTTTTTAATAAATATCTGGCTTGCTGAACCTTCACTCTATTGGAGAAAACTTCAACAACTCTTCTTGTTTCTTTTCCTACGGCTTCTTCAACAACTGCTGAGAGCCTAGACTAGCTCTGATACCATGTTGGAATTTCTGATAGGTCCTTAACAATACAGAGGAAACAAAAATTCTTCTTTCAAAGCGGAGAGAACAATCAAAACAAATACTCTGCAAAAATCATGCACACAGTGGGAAGAAAATTCACTGTTTATCATTCAAAATTTTCTGTTGTTGCAAAGCATCAGAACTGTTGTTCTGGATTTACAAAAATTTTCTTCACTGTGCTGCTACACACACAACTTCCTTTTGGCTCTCAGCATACACCTTCTTCTTTTCGTTTTCGCACATACAACTTTACATAACATTGTTATATATATATATATATATATATATATATATATATATATATATATATATACTTTATTAAATAAAACTATCGTGGACATATTATAAAACTATAAAACATTAAAACAAAAATTCAAACTTTGTCATATTGCGGCTTTTAAAAGTAGTTGGGTGAATGTTGTTAAGGCCGGAGGTAACATGGTGCAGACCACGATTTGGTGGATCTGGAGAGGGATATGGCCAGGTTGTTGTTTCAGGGATTTAAACCCATAATTTTAATGCACAAATCAGTGCAAACCAGAACAAGAAATCACTGTTACTTCCACCCTTCAGTTTCAAATAAAAATCGAAGCTTTTTGTCCCGCTGCTTAGGTTTGTAGTTGGAATTAATTTCCAACAAAATGGAAAAAGATTCTGTTTAGGAAATATATCAAATAGACCAACATGGAGAAGTGGATTGCAGCAAGGGTTCCATCATCTAGTAGACCTTCGAAAATCTGTAGCAGTCTTAGGCTTGCCATTCCTTGGCTTTGTAACAACCTATGCTAGAGGGATGAGATGAGAATTAAAGTGGGTTTGAATGTCATCAAAGGTCTTAATGCAGCCATCTCTACCCTATTTCTATCATTATTACTCTAGCTAGCTTGTGGGAGTGGTCTAGACTACACTTTTCTGCTCATACCTAGCCACATGCTTGAAAGATCGGTTAATTGGAGGATTTGTTGGCTAAATGGGAAAGGTATCACAAAGTTTTTTCCATGATGAGCATTAAAATATCAAAGAGGTATGATTTGCTTGTATGGGGAGGACACATTTGGAATGACGAGATTCTAGTCAAGGAAGCTTACGATCACATCACCACCACATCCTAATCATTGTCCTTCTATGATATTACCTCTTTTCTCTGGAAGTGGGAAGTCCCCTTGAAGATCAACTATTTTTCGTGGTTGGTCATTCACAACTGTATTCTAACATGAGAAAATTTACATAGAAGATGGTTCTTTGGTCCTTGGCCATGTTGCCTCTGTAGAAATGAATCTAAGGATCGCTTCCACGATTTTCTTCATTTCCACTTTGCTGCTGAGATTTGGGTGGTGGTGGCCTCCATTTTGGGTGTCCCTCATATTCAATATACACCCTCCATTCACGGATGTTTTAGTATATGGAATATCAGAGCTGAAGCCCATAGGACTGTCCCACTCTATGTCATTTTGGGGATTTGGCGAGTAAGGAATGCTCAGATTTTTTAGGATTAAATCAGTGTGACTAACACTAGCTCTCTTGACATTGTGGTTTTTTCCAAGAAATTGCCCCATGGAATCCAATGAACTCCCTTCGATCAGTCACAAATGCCTATTTGGATTGCATTTTCCCCATTTGATCCTTTGATGGTGCCTCTTCTAAAGGGGATTGTCGATGTGGTGTCTCTCTAGACTTGGACCCTTTTGTTCATTGTCATTTATTCTGGTATGGTGGAAAGGGACAATTGTAGAGTTGAGCTAATTGCATTGTGGGTCTCTTCTTAGTTGAGCATTGATAATATTCTTATTTTTGGTGACTCCCTTGTTTTTATCAGCTCGATTCAGAGTCTCTCCTCTCTTGAGGTTCTAGTTCTCTGCAACTGGATAAAGCTTATTAGGAAGATTATCACTTATTTCTTAGTTGTCTCCTTCCAATATGTTTATAGTGAGTGGAACAAGGAGGTTCCCTTCCCTGGCCTTTATGTTCTTTGAAAAGTTATTTGATGGCAAAGGTTGTGGTATGGGATTGCTTCAAATTTAATTCTCATCTCTGATGCTATGATTTTGTTCTTTTTGACAGTGTCCATTTGGGTGGAGAACCCTACAAACTCCCCTATTTTTCTTGCTTTTTGGTTTAGACTCTTGTTTATAAACTGTCCCGAGGAATTTTCTTCTTTGTTGAACTCATATGTAGAATTCATTGTTAACTGATTAGTATAAGCTGATATAAATCCACAAAAATATAATTATTTTCTGTTATTGGAATGAAAGTGTGTTTTTTCATCTCAAAAAAATATAATTCATTGATAGTTGTTATGATCAATTCTGGTGATGGTGTCCCAATGTCATACCTTTTGAGCTTGGACATTGCATTTATAGAAGCGGGAAAAAATATAGAACAAAGAGAGCTCTTGCCACCAAAACAAAACAGTGGTCGGTAATTTGATATTCCAAATTGTAGAGGCATGATTCATGATATGACTGAGAGAGTATTCAAGTTTCTGGAATTGAAAGAATACATGGATTTTTTTAAAAGTAGTAGTCTATAGTGTGACTTTTTGAAGGTTTTTATGGTAGTTTTTTCTGGTCTAATTTCTCTAAATTCCGGAAGAATTTATTGAAAATAGAAGTCTGATCGGTAACCTTGCACAATCAAAGTGCCTTTAGGGTTTTTTAGGGTGTTGAATCCATATATACAGTCAAAAAACGAGTTTAAATAATAGAAATCAAGATTTTACCTCAATTTTTTTCATTGGATTTCTGCACCTGAAATTCCAAAACGTCACACTAAAGACAAGTCCTTTTTAAAATCCAAGACGCAAGTGACAATTAAACGATGTCAAATTTCAGATTTGGAAGTCTAGGAAATAGGGACATGCTAAAGATGATTTACCATAAAAACTCATAGGTGGTTCTGCTGTAATGAGAAAGTTTGGCAATGATCACAACACATGCTCCAAATGGTTTTGCTGTAATGAAAAAGTTGGCGTTCATACATATGGTGGTGTGGGCATTCGCATACGATGAAAGGACTAATGAGATTATCACTGCAAACATTACGAGGTATTTGTTCGTGTGGTCGAAAAAACTGTGTCGTGACGTAGTAAATGATACCCAATGTATTGTATTTCAGCCCGATAACGAGCATGAAGGAGGAGACCACGAGGCCCGACCATAGGTCTGAGTTCCCCATAAACTATCCTCAGCAATTGGAACTATTTTACTATAACTTTAGAATTCAAAGTTTTAAAGTTTACTCCGTTCTCCTTTGTTTTATTTTATATATTTCATTGAAGTTTCATTAGTTTCATCTTGTTTTAGTTTTCCATTTGTTATTTGTTTGTTTATTATATATTTGAAAGTGCTGAGGAAGCTACAGTCGTGACGTTTGCTCTGCTCTGCTGTGTATTCTAATGATATATTGTAGTTTGACTATGAGAGAAATGGAAGGATTTATTTTATTTTATTTAGAAATTGTGTTCTTTTACATTGTTAAAAATTCATTACCAGAAATCATCACCCGATGTTTAGAATCTTTTGTTTAGAAAAATAATCACTTAAAGATTCAAAAATGACATGAAAACCTAACGTGGCTAATGGATCACTTAATTAAAAAAAAAAAAGATAAGATGAATAGAGATAATGATAAGCTCAATTAAAAAATTATTCACGTTAATGGTATGAAAATAATAATAATATGTTTTTCATAAATGTTTTGGAATTTAGGTTAATCACAAGATTTATTAGAATTATGATAAGGAGAAAAGGGGGATAGAAAGCTTATTATAAACTTAAAAATAATTGCAATACAATAGACCTTTAATTGTGGTATAATAAACTTTTTTTTATTTTCATAATTCTTGTTATCTCATATAATTGTGAATTTTCCTGTTGCAACATCTCTAGAGAATAATAGGAAAAAAAAAAGCGAAGTCAAAAGTGTTTTATAACTTATAATTTTAAAATTGGAGACAATATACCCTATAGTGTCTACATCATTGCACTGGTATTTTACACCATTGAGAACACAACTATCACTACGTACTTAACATATAAAAACAAGATAAATGTGGAAATCTATAAATATCTTAATATTGCTTCAAACTCAAATCAAAACACTTGTAGTTGAAGTTAAGATAGCATAAAGACCTAATAAAAATGATATTAAAAATATAAAATCTATATTTTAATTTAAAGAGAAATTAGAGTACCGTAAATAAATAATTAGAAGATGAACTCTATTTTGAAACATTAAAATACATATAATATTATTAGGATAAAGTAATATTAATATTGATAAAACTAAATTGTTATATCTTATTTTCTATTTACCCTCCCCATTTAGATATATATTTACATATAAGAACATTAGTGGTGGTTTTATAATGATTTTCGCACCAAAGTATGGGGCTTATTCTCAAATTTTCGTTAGTCCTTAGTCTGTGTCTTGTTAGGGACTATACCACTGTGTTTATTGTCAAAATGAGTTAATTACATTATTTTGTTGAGGTTTTGCAATTTTAACCAAAGCTTGAAGAAAATGCTGAATATTTCTATTTATGTAGTTGAAAAATATTTTTGGAATTTCCACAAATCTTCTTTCTAATTTTCAATTGGTTGAGAAAACCTTGTTGTGAGGCAATTCCCCTAATGAAAGGCATTTTATTTTAGCTATTTGTGAGTTTATCATAAATAATTATAAAATAAAAAATTTCTAATTTTGTGAGTGGTCATTCTTTTGGTGATTGCGACAGTGCTGCTCTGCCCAATGTTGCAAGAAATGATAGGGTTCGAAGTCGCGTTAAGTAAGTTAAGAGAAATTGTTCAAAAAATCTCCATAACTGTGGAAAGTGAAGAATAAAGAAATGAGATGTAATAGGGATAAAGGTTTGAACAAATCTCCATTTAAAACATTGTGTGGAGATGTGTTAATTTTGTGAAACTAGGTCTAAAATCCATGTTGCACCGCTCATATGATGATGGTCATATTTTTTTTGGATTCCTCTTTCAGAGAGGTGAAAGATTGATCTAAAGATCATCTTGATTGGATGACCAGAACATTGATTTTGAATTTATTTTCCACATGTGCAAGGTCGGCCAGATTTATCCCACATGCCTAAGAGATGTGTCACACACCGTCATTGATGGATATAAAATGGAGATTCTTGGAGATTATTTTCTCATCATCTCATCACACATTGTCTTTTTGTGATCTGATTGGTTCAATAGCCTTTCGAGGCCTTTTTCTTCTAACTTGTGTGGAGCGAAGCTGTTATTTTCAGTGCTGATATGTTAAGGGCTTTTTGTTTTTTGCGTTGATTTGTTTAGGGCTTGTTGCTGTTTTCTTCACTGATCTGTTTAGGGATTTTCTAGTGCAGCGCTCACAAATGCTGATCGTGGTCAACCCTTGGTCCTTTGACCTGAGTCTTCTGCAAGAATTTTGGGCTATTTAACTGAAGCCCCAGTTTGCTGCATTGAATTTTCTGGTGCTTCCTGCATTGAATTTTATGCCCTGTCCCTGGTTTGACTTGCATTCACTCATGAAAAGTTGTCTTTGAGGATTGTGGGTGTGACACATGAAAGTTCTGGCTCACCGAGAAATAATTTTCTAGTTGAAGCATCCTGCTAACCACCGTAATGCAACAATACCTCATATCTTTGCTGGACATAAGGAATTGTACATCTAATCTATATTTGGCTTGTCTTCTATTGATCTATTATTGTGTTCTATCAATATTTTACTTTCAATTTTATGTGATTTCTATCTTTTATTGGGCCTATGAAAGATTGAAGTAAAAGTGCATCAAGCATAAAACACCATTGTCATCTAAATTTAGCATGGTTTCAGAGCTGAGGTGAAGACAAAGTCCGAGAGTCCAAGCTGGTGTTAGAAGTTATCTCTTAAGAAATAAATCCTATCAAGGGAAAATGACCTCCCCAACCTACACGGTTTTCAAGGCTGATGATAAATTGACTAATATGTCCGATTATCATGCATGGAAGATGTCCTTGGATTTGACGTTAGAAGATCAAGATTTCATGGACTATGTACAGGGTAACCTGGTGAGAATGTTTAGGGTTAGCAATGTTAATTAATTCCTCTTCTTCAAGAATCAATTGAAGAATATCAAGAAGGGTAAGGATGAATTTATTCAATCCTATTTTATGAGGCTCATTGAAATCAAGAATAAGCTACTACTTATTGGGGAAGAAATATCTAATCGAGAGATGGTTCTTATTGCACTTGGATGTCTCTCCTGTGATTGGCATGTATTAAATACCACTATTCTCAATAATAATGTGATTCTTGATTTTGATGAAATATTGACGAGATGCACTTAAGAGGAAATAAGAATGATGGAGTATGGCTCAAATGGTAATGGAAGTGACCCCACTTCATTCGCTGCTCATGCAGAAAAGAAGAATCATGGTGGCCCAAGAAATAAAAACCATGGTAGTGCGGGGCCCAAAGGAAGGAAGGGAAGATGTTGCACTTGTAAGAAGACTGGTCACTATGCAAGAGAGTGCCCTAATAGAAGGGACTCTCCCAGGGATGATGAAAACAATAACTCATGAAGGAACGACAAGAACAACAGGTTCCAAGGAAAAAGGAAGGCTCCCTCTAATCATAGTGGAAATAGGCAATCTTTCAAGAGGTCAAGGGATTCTAGGTACGATGAGTCTAATGTTGTTGATAATAAGAGAAATTATTTTATTCTTGTATCTTCCCTCTTTGTTGCATCTACACCCGACACCTTGGATATCTGGTTAATTGATAGTGGTGCTTCAAGGCACCTCACTGGTAATAAAGAAGCCCTTTCTGATTTGGTTGAGAAGGATACTAATCTGGAAATTATCCTTGGAGATAATTCCACCTATCATGTGAAAGGAACAGGGACTGTGACGCTCCATCTATCTCAAGGCTAAGTCCTCCAATTACAAGATGTGTTATATGTACCTAACTTGAATAGCGACCTTGTGTCCATTTGTGCAAATGGAAGACAAAGGGTTTAAGGTGGCATTCGTTGATGGAAAGGTACTTATATGGAATAAGAACTTCAAGGAAGCTCTTTCTATTGGGTTTAGATTTTATACACTCTACCAGGTTGGAGGAAGCCCATTGGGGGCTATGACATGTGATACAACTCTTCAAACAGAGTTATGGCACTGTTGTTTTACACACCTTGAGAAAGGAAGATGATGACAGGGATGCCCAAATTTAAAAATGAATTCGAAGACTCTTTCTTAGAAGCTATTATTAAGAGGGAGACCACAACTACCTACACACCTAAGAAAAATGGTGTTGCTGAAAGAAATAAAAATACCATTATGGAAGTTACCCGCGCCATGCTATGTGACCAAGGTATTCAAAGTTTCTATGGGGAGAAGTTGCAAACACTGTTGTGTATTTTCAAAATAGATGCCCCCATTATTCTTTGGAATCCAAAACTCCAGAAGAAGTATTCTCTGGAAAGAAACCTGATGTTTCTCATTTTAGATTTTTTGGTTGTCATGTTTACTTTCATGAGCCGAAAGAAAAGAGAAGCAAGCTTAATGCTTCTGGGAAAAAGGGAATGTTTGTGGGCTATAGTGAAACTTCGAAGGAATATATAATCTATGTGCCTGGTCAAAGAGAAGTGGAGATATGCAATGATGTCACCTTCGATGAAGATGATGCCCTCAAGAAAGTAAGAAATATTCCTAGCTCCCAGGAAGACAAGGAATATGAAGAAGCATGGAAGCTGGAAGAGTCGAAGAATGACCTGATGCCCAATGTTGAAGGACGTATGGATCCCATTGATCCACCACCTTCAAATAAGAGAAGACCCTCATGGCTTAGGGATACTCTCAAAGATGCCGAGAGACATATTGCCCCAAGGGGGACATTTCATGAAAGCGAGAAGCTAAAGAGATACCAAGGGTATTTAGCAGCCATGAGTATGATAGTACAATCTGAGCCTAGAACATTTGAAGAATCCGTAAAGAATAAAGTTTGGAAGGATTCTATGGATGAAGAATATGAGTCCATTATGAATAATGATGTTTGGGAAGTGGTCCCGAGATGGCAGAACAAATCTATTGTCACTTCGAAATAGCTCTATAAGATCAAGCATGAATCTAATGGAAGTGCTGAAACGTACAAAGAAATATTTGTTGGCTGAGGCTTCTCTCAAAACGAAGGCATAGATTATGATGATATATTTGCACCTGTGGCCTGCTATACCACCATCTAATATATTATTGCCCTTGCTGCTATGCAAGGATGGATTCTACATCAGATGGATGTGAGGACCGCTTTTCTGCACGAATCTATAAAGGAAGAGGTTTATGTGGAGCAATCTATGGGGTTGGAAGTCCGAGATATAGACACCCATGTATGTAGATTGAAGAAATCCCTCTATAGGTTGAAGAAAGCCCCTAGGGCTTGGTACGAGAGGATAGATAACTACTTGATGAAGTTGGGCTTCACTCGGAATAATGTTGACTTGAGCCTTTATTTTAAGGTTGATAGAGAAAGACCTCTCATTTTGGTTCTCTATGTGGATGATATTTTTCTGACAGGTGTTGATCCTCTCATTCATCAGTGTAAGAGGGAGCTAGCTTCTGAGTTTGAGATGAAAGACCTAGTACTAATGCACTACTTCCTAGGCCTGGAGGTCTTGGAGAGGCCACGCAAGATTTTCATTTCTCAAGGAAAATATGTCGTGAAGCTGCTGGAGAGATTTGGTATGGTGGATTGTAAGTCTGTGTCAACATCGATGGAACTAAATTTTAAAAAGTTGAGTGGAAACACTACTGGGCCCGTGCTTGCAAACCCTACTTAGTATCGACAACTCGTGGGGGCCCTGATGTTCTTAGTTAACTCCCATCCAGACATATGTTTTGCAATGAACACTTTGAGTGAACATATGGTTGAACCTCATCACATTCACTAGATTGCTACCAAGAATCTGTTGAGATATCTTTGAGGCACAATCAACCATGGGCTAAGATACACTACTGGGATTTTGAGACTCCATGGATATATTAATGCCAATTGGACTGGCAGTGTCGTGGATTGCAAGAGCACATATCCATGTTGCTTCACCTTGGGTTCTTATTTGATATATTGGACGAGCAGGGAGCAGAATTTGGTGGGTTTGAGCACTGCGGAGGCAAAATACATTGCAGCTGTATGGCTTGTTGTGAATTTGTTTGGTTATGAAATCTCTTAAGTGAGTTGTTGGGGCATGTGATAGATACCATCGTTGTCCTTTGTGATAACCAGAGTGGGATTCGTCTTTCAGAGAATCCCTTGTTCCACGGTCGATCCAAGCACATTGATATCAAGGAACACTTTATCTTGGATATGGTAGAGTGAGACACCATAAGGCTCGATCATCTAAGAACTAATTAGCAGGTTGCAGATATTCTCATGGAGCCCCTGTAGAATGTTAAGTTCCTAACCTTTTTTGAGAAGCTTGGAATTGAGGAAATGACCTATTTGAAGGGTCCTTCTTGAGTTGGAATATGAACTCTAGGAGCTCCAAGGGGCTTAGGGATGGCTTCTCAGAGTGATAATCAGATATGGGGCTAGGCTTTCCAAACCTTGTTCTACTTCTTCCCCACCATTATGATATTGGGTTCATTTGCCTTATGTGCCCCGCACGCATCCTACCCACAGAGTTTCATAATCATGGGAAGTACCTCTCATTTGGCCAATGACGTAGGAAATTTGGATGGATACCATAGCAAGACTG
Organism: Pinus albicaulis; assembly: GCA_034641835.2. NCBI lineage: Eukaryota > Viridiplantae > Streptophyta > Pinopsida > Pinales > Pinaceae > Pinus > Pinus albicaulis. The sequence continues at coordinate 845,451,223 of CM076576.1, forward strand.
ATGGAAATAATAGAGATTTTCATACTCTCTATCTCTAGGATGGCATGTGTTCAACACCTTGATCTGGGATCAAGTATGATGAGGTTCTTACTTTCAAAATGAATTTGGGTTAGTGTGTGAATATTTTGATTCTATTGAGGTTTTATCCTCTAAACTGACTTCGGGTTAGTATGAGACTCTTTTGAGTCCAAGAGAGGTTTTTACCTCTAAGCTAACTTTGGGTCAAATGTGTGTTATGTCTTTATGACTCACCCTTTGTTTATCTAAAATAAAGAGTTAGAAAAGCAATTTACGATGGGAGGACGCATGATTTTTGGTTTGGTAAATGATGGATGGCACATGTGGAAAGATGGTGTTCTCAGTAGTTGAGAGGGAGTGTGAATTTTGGGAATCTAAGTCCAAAATCCATGTTACACTGCTCATATGACGATGGTCATATTTGTTTTGGATTCCTATTTTGGAGAGGTGCATGATTGATCTAAAGATCATCTTTATCAGATGAGAAGAACATTTATTTTGAATTTATTTTCCACATGTGCAAGGTCAGCTAGATTTATCCCACATGCCTAAGAGATGTGTCACACACCATCATTGATGAATATAAATTGGAGAGACTTGGAGGTAATTTTCTCATCATCTCATCACACATTCTCTCTTTTTGATCTGATTGGCTTAATAGCCTTTCGACGCCTTTTTATTGTCACGTGTTTGGATCAAAGCTATTGTTTTCTGCACTGATCTATTTAGGGATTTATGTTTTCTACACTGATTTGTTTAGGGATTGCTGTTGTTTTCTGCCTTGATTTGTTTAGGGATTTTTTGTTGTAGAACTGACCAGCGTTGACTGTGGTCAATCCTTGGTCATTTGACTTGAATCCTCTGCAGAAATTCTGATTTTAGGAGGTTGTACAATTGGGCACTAAATTCGAGGAATTTCAGGTTGTTTCACTAGAGCCCTAGTTTGCTGCGTTAACTTTTTTGAAGCTTCCTGCATTGACTTTTATGCATTGTCCCTGGTTTGAATTGCATTGACTTGTGATGAGTTGTATTTGGGGGTTGTGGGTGTGACACATGAAAGTGCTGGATAACTGAGAAATAATTTTCTGGTTGAAGCTTCCTGCTGACTGCCATAATGCAATAATATATCATATCTTTGTTGGACATAAAGAGTTGTAAATATGATCTATATTTGGCGTGTCATCTATAGATCTATTATTGTGTTCGATCAACATTTTACTTTCAAGTTTATGTGATTTCTATCTTGTATTGGGCCTATGAAAGATTGAAGTAAAAGTGCATCAAACATAGAACACAATGGTAATCTAAATTTAACAATATGTGGTGGAAAAACACAACTCGAGTAACAATTTCTTACCCACGTTGTCAAAAAACACCAATTCCTTCCTGTATAAATTTATAAACACAACTAATAAGTGCATGTGAGGAAAATATGCTCGCCACCTTAAAATTATTCCACAATGAACCATGTGGAGGAAGATTCGATAACAAAAAAATAACATATAAAATTATTCGTTAAGGATATTATTAGCATATTCACTTGAGGGCTTCCAAATAATATGTCAAATATGTGAATGTAGTCAATGAATGGTTCACTAGAAAGTATAATCTATTTTTTAGACAAAAATAACACTGAGAGGGGGGGTGAATCAATATTATCGAAATAAAAAATTATTTCTACAAATATAAAACTTCTTGAGAAAATAAATTTATAAATACAACATGATTAAGAACATGGGAAACACAAACAATCAAGATGTTGATAAGTGGTTGTCATTTGTGTCAACCCAAGCAACACCAGGGGCTACCCCGATCTTGCATGGGAATTTCGAACTACCAAATTACTATATTTCAAGCTAAGGATATTTTTATGGTGTCTAATTTTTGAGTTGTTTACACTGATATATGGCACACCACATAATTCTTCATGGTTTGAGAGGTATTCATGTTTGAATTTAGTAACTGTAGTTAGTGGGCTAAAACCCCACGGGGTTGTGGCATGACACTAATAATTGGTTGTGGTCATTGAATAGTCAATAATTAATAAGTTTTAAGCTCCAAAAATCCCTCCCACTTTCAATTGTTGAAGACCCTCTCAGCCTAAGCATGTATATAAATTGTGATCCTCATATCCTCCTCATGTAGGGATTTCGCAACTTGAAACAAGTCATCGTTGAATATTTGTTATAACTTGTGTTATACGAAGGTCCACAAGTTGAAATTTTATCAGGAGAAGACACAATCTTGAGGAAGATCGTACAAAAGTTCCAGATCATGGTTTACAATATTTTAAGAGATATGATCTGTGGAAGTTAGGGTTTTTGCAGGGTCCTGAACTTCATCTCAAAAAGGTGACCTTAGGAAAATCGTCATAACTCTATCTCTAAGTATCAGATTGCAATTCAGTCAAAAATTGATGGATAGCTCATGGACTGTAGCTTTCTATATATCGATTTCAGAGCCCAATGAGGAAATAGTGACACGTGTCACACTGTACAAGTTCGCTCTCCTGAACTAGTCCATAATTAGGTAATTATGAGAAATTGGGCATATCTTTGTCTTCAAGAATCCAAATTGGGTTAAAATTGGTGCATTGGAAAGAAGACTCATAGGACTACTAGAGGAACGAAAATCACATATTGGGGATATGAAATAAGAAAGGTACACCAGATTCAATATCAAGCTCCTAGAAGGCAAGAAAAAGCTAGAACATGTGCTATCAAGGACTGCAAGGACTAGACTTTCTAGGGAAGAAAAGCAAAGCAAGATGTAAGAGAGGTAAGATTCAGGTAAGTATACTCTATATATGCATTTTCATCTCTTAATTCATTAGGTTCTTTGTATTCTATTTTTTTTGAGAGGATATAGATTACAATAAAAGAAAAAATCCAATCACATACATAAAATAAAGCGAAAATAAAAGATAAATTTTCCCCTTAGATTAATCCTATGTGACCAGTCAATCAAAAAATATGGTTTTTTGTTTTTTTTTTCATATGATACTCAAATCATAGAAGACGTAATCGTCCTCAAGTGCTAAAATGTAACTAGGCCTTGAGACGATATCTTGCGAATATTGGCACAGCGTCCCGAAACAATTGGCGATGCCCCCAGTCAACCAAACAAAATCGACCAAGGTAAGGGTAGAGGATCTAGTGCTGCCTACACTGTCACCTATAGGGAACCCTAGTTTCGGCCACTAAATACCGTCATCCCACATGAGCGTTCGAATCTTGAGCTTCTTGGTAATTCATATATCAGTACCCAGTATTATAAAAGTCAGGTAGCCCCGAATAATACCTCACGCACTGGGCCTAATCATAACCCACTCTGAATCAAGTCTCTGCTGCGCTGGGGTTTTTATTTTCCGTGGGTGGATAGAAAGATTTAAAATTTCCCTAAATAGTCAACTTGTATGATTCAAGATGTAAACTGACCAAGGCGGCTTATTGGATGCCTACCCCCTTGGTCCTAGCTTAAACTAGAAATTCTATTTTGGCCCCTATGGGAAAAGTTTAGTGAGTTTAGTTAAGTTAGTTTTAGGTGGCTTTGATTTACTTAAGGTGTGAATGTGTGTGAAAAAAAGGTGAACAAGTGCGTAGTTTGAAAATGTGGATATGTTATAATCCTTTTCAAAATCCCCTATTTAAACTAGGTTTTGTTGTTCCTTGCTCAAAAGTAAAACATGTGCAGATGTGGGTAGCTTACAATGTTTCCTAGTTAATCTAAATGATCAACTAAAGGGATATGGTGAATTATCAATAAAGAGTGTTCATTTTCTTTCCTAGGATAACCCAAGGGTGAAAAGGCAGCAAAGGTTACTTTCTCTCTTAGGATAATTCGATCCTGGTCCTGAATCCTAGTGTCAAAAACTGAACTAAAATTAATGATTTTTAAACTAGGAAAATGAAAGAATTTTTTTCAGCTAAGAATGTATGGACTAGGGCCACTTACTTTTGCTAATTACCTAAGTTATTTTGGTGCCTAAATTCACAAAACATAAATTATTTCAGAATGAAAATTAATTGCCCCCTAATTAAACTATGTGTTCACTTTGCGAAAATAAACTTGAAATTTAAAACTAACGTCTAAACTACTAAAACTAAACCAAGAGAGAGCTTAAACAAGTAATGGGACACCTCAACCAGTACTGGTGGATTCCATATGGGCCGCTAGTCACTTTACAAGCAGAAAATGAAAGGAAATAGCACCAAAATTGTGCTTCTGGTTTCCATGCACAAAAGGCTCAGACATGCAAGAAGTTTGCGCGCAGGTCACTGCTACACATGCGCACTAGGGAGCATCTGCGTGTGAAAAAACTGCTTGAATTTCCTTCCAAAGAAATTGTTGGAGCTTCTGAGCTTTGGCCTCTCACTAGGGGTGAGCAGGCTATGAAGGAGAGAAAAAGGGGTAGTTCCAGCCAACTCCAAAGCAAAGAAAGAGGTCTTTGCAAAAAGGCACAACCACATAAACATGGAAATAAAATTAGTGGAGTCTCCAATCCCGTGTAGGTGTGTTTCGCACACCATTGTACCAAATCACACCTGCTTAAGAGTAGTGGTTTTTTCCTCTTAAGTTAGTGGTCACAGACAGAAAATCAAGGGATTCAAGCAAGTTAGTGAACATGCCAAGAACTTAAAACATAATAAATAGTGGAACGGCATGCATATTTGAAAACAAAACAAAATTAAACTAAACACATAATACAAAAGCTCTAAATAGATTCAAACAACTTCATAATACAAAGTGTGGTGCTTACATCCCCTCTTCTTGAGTGTTGGTAGGAATAAAGGATGAAACATTTACCCACTCTCCAAGGGGCCCTTAGAACTAGGGAGTTCTAAGACCTGATGCAAGGATGTCTTTACTTCCTAGCTACCTTGGTGTTACACCATTTTGTGGTCATCTAACCTATTATCATTAGATGGACCCAAGTACACCATGTAATACAAATTTTACCCTAAGTAAAATTGCTTTCACTATGTAAAATAACTTAATAAACCACATTTATTAGGTTGTTTATGGTCTAAACAGGAAATCCCAAAAGGAAATATTAAACAAACCTATATTTGTTTGATTTTACTCATGGAATAATCAATTAAACCATGATTTAATTATTATTCCTAGTCATGTTTAACCCAAAACAAAGAAATTAATTAGATATACCTTCATTTATCTTATTATTTTCTAGGAATAATTATTTAAATCTTGTTTAGATAATATTCCTTGTTAAATATGACCAAATCATCCACAAATAATTAAATAAATCATTCAACCACTTCCTTAAAAAGATAAATAAATCATTTATTTATTTATTATTAACAAATAAAGGGATTTGACCCAAGTCAAATACTTTTTCCCTCCAACAAATATAATAAAATACTCCATAAAAGGTGGATCTAGATTTGGTTAACATTATTTTAATCATGCACCAAGATCTAGAATGACCCAATATTTTGTTATAAATAGGAGGGTTTTTCCTACCATTCCTCACCTTTTGTTGCCTATTAGATCACTCTGGATCTATACACCTGGTCACATTCTTCATCACCATTTTTGCTGTGTGAGCTCCCTTTGAGTTCTATCTTTGTCTGGGTTTTCTATACCAACAAGACAGAGAAAGTCTAGATATGAAGTGCTGAGGACTTCCAAGAACCCATGCCATTGAGGGGAATTGGATACACCTTTTTTTTTTCCTCCCAGGTGCCCTTAATACAAAAATTTCTTTCAAAAAATTCTTGTTCTTGTCTATTGGATGTATGGAGCAAAACCTTGTTTTTACTGCTTAATATCTCTTTATGCATAGATCTGGTTTTTGCAGCATTTGTCTTGATCAACTAACTTCAGATCTGAAGATATTGGTAGTGACATTTGATTTTAGGGATATTAGTTATGCGTAGCTAAAGTGGTCTTTTTTCGCACACTTCGACAAAAGATTCATACTAACAACTGGCGACTCCACACGGGTTTTCAATTACGACCGCTGTCTTGTTTCCATATTCCTGCATATCCAGCTACTTCAGACCCTAGGGTTTCTTTTCAGCTTTTTTTTTTCTATTTTCATGTTGTTTTTCACCTATAAAACCCTAAAACATTAAAATTTCTAACTTTCGCATGTTTCTGGCCCTATTGCGCAGGTGACAGACATCAGCCGCAACTGAGACGACAACTTTTCCGAAAATCTTCCGCCGGGACAACCGGAGCTGGAGGTCACACTTTTCATCCAAAAAACTGTGACCTGGACTCCAGGTCGCACTTTTCAGCCCATTTTCTGCGACCTGAACAGGAAAACAGGTCAGAACCTGCGACCTATGCTTTTTTCTGTTGTTTTTCTGCAATTTTTCTGGGTTTTTCTGAAGCTTCTGTCAGGGTTTTCCAGTCTCTGTCTTAGCCCGTTTAGACCTGGTTTCTGATCTGTTTTGCTCATCTAAGTGGGAAAATAGCCCCCTAGGGCTTCAGTACCCTCTGCTTTTGGTGGAAGAGTTTTAGCTCTTTCAGGTGTCTGATTTTTCAGAGTTTCAGCCCCCCCTTTTTTCAGAACTGCTGCCTCCTTTTTAGATCCTTTTAAATCAGCTCTTCTCCCTTTCAAATCACCTCTTGTAGTTTTGTTTGGACCTTCCTTTAGAGCCTCCTCCTTGACCCTTCTACTTTTTGTTGATTTCCTCCTGTTTTACAGCTACCTTGCCTCTGTCTCTTGGCTGTGTGCTGCTCCTCTTTTCAGCAGCTTTCTCCTTTAGATCCCTGTCCCTCCCGACCTTAGATCTATTGGCCTCTTTTTAGTGCGTTTTGACTAGATTTTTTTCCCTATTTTCGACTAGTTTTGAGAGACCCACCTCCTTGGGTTAGATCGATGCATTGTTAGCTGTTAATTTTCTGTTATCTCAGCATTATATACTATTCTCTGCAGATTTATTTTCAGTTACGTAGCACACTTTTTCTTTTTCTCTCAAAAAATCTGGGTTTAAAAATTAAAATTTACGCACACCACACACTCACCTTAAGCGAAGAAGAGCCTGGTTACCACCTCCAGGCAAAGAATTTAAAACATTGTAAAATCAATTGACAATGCACCTTTTCTGCCCTTGTTTCGACTTTGTAATCACTTGATTCTGCACCTCCCTGCCCTTGTTGGTCGTTCTTCTTCCCCTTGTGCCGTGTTTGTGTTGTCATCATTGCACCCCCAAGGCGCACATCCCGGAGACTTCTTGGCCTTCACCCTCAGTCTCCGGTCGGTCGACCTACTCCGTCCCGCCATCGTTGAGTTAGTCCCCCTCCGAGTCCGCACTCCGACTCCTCTCCTGATTCATCGGGTTCTCCTTCTACTTCTGGTTCTCCGCCTGTCACCTTCACTATGTTTGGTCTAGGGTCTAACACTAGTGGTAATCCCAGCCCTAATGCCGGGGTCACTACTAGTGGAACCGCCACAGGAACTACCTCGGCTGTACCCTTGCTCCCTTACATGGCCGGTCTCAGCCTCCCCGATTTCAATCAGTTGATCAATGACCCTATCCGCCATGATGCTAGTTGGTCTGTTATGCCGACCAAGCTCCCTTCCGACATCCCAAAGTTTGAAGGCCTGGCTGGAGAGGATCCAACCAACCACATCTGCTGTTTCCACATGTGGTGTTCTTCGAAATCCATTACCGATGATTCCATCCGTCTTCAGTTGTTCCAATGCACGCTTACAGGCGAAGCTTCTAAATGGTATGTTGACCAGACCTCCTCTTCCCATACCACCTTTGTGACCCTTGCCCAAGCTTTCTTATCTTATTTCCAGCTCCCTCTCTGATACGACACTGGTACCGAACTCTTGACTTATTTCCGTCAATCCTCTTCAACCTGCCTTTCCGCCCATGTCCAGGAATGGCGGCGAAGAAGGAGCTTATGTTCAGCTCCACCCTTTGAAGATCAGATTTATATGGACTGGTTCCTTCGCACTCTCCTACCTCCCATTGGAAAAGACGTCGCTTCTCATTTTCCTCAAAATGAAGAAGCCACCCTCCAAACAGCCTTGAAATATGACCTTATCTATGCCCAGTCTGGTTATGTTTATACCGTCCTTACTGACCTCCCAGGCCCGGTGGTGCTAATTCCCCGAGGGCATCTCATTCCACCGACGGTATCGTTGGAGCCCTTTCTTATCTGTATGCTCAACCTCCTATGGGCTACGGTCTCCCTCCGGGACGGGCCAGCACCTCTAGCACTTTCCCCCCTCCAGGTAGCACGTATCTAGGATACGGCATGCCTCACCATTTTTCCCAACCTCTTGCTTACCTCAATGTTGCCCAACCTAACCATTACCCTTATCCGCAGACGGGTGCTCCAGCTCCTGCAGCATTTGCGCTTCCACCTCCCTTGCCTTCTCAGCCCCAGCAACAGCACCTACAGCCCCCTCCAGGGCAAGTATTTGCACAACAGGGCGCCACTAATCCCCCTTCCTTTCAAAGAAGGCGGAGAGGAAATCAAAATAAATCTGCCACTGGTAACCGTGGACCCAATTCTCAAGGTACTGACTCTAACACTACCAACCAGCAACAGGGCACTCAGCCCAAGACGGACAGGCCTATTCGCACAAATAAGCCTTGTTCGTGTTGCGGTGTTTACGGTCATTACACTAACGATTATCCCCTTTTACCACAGATGCGGCAGATGTGGGAGTCTCAAGCCACATTGCGCGGACAGCATGCCTCCCCTCACACTCCACCTAATGTGGCCTCTACTCAACCAGCTGTGTTTACCGATGCTTTCCCCCATCAAGGATTCATGGCTACCCAACCACCTGACGGACAGGCGACCCCTCAACCTTCCCCTTCTGGTTCCTCTGATTACCAGATCCTTATGATGAACTCTGATCCCTCCCCTACCGTCGAACTTAACCTTCAATCTCGGTCTCGTCAGTACCCCAAGCCTCCCGCTCAGTCTGTCTCTGAGTCCCCTTCTTTAGGTTCTACACAGCCTCTTTCGACATCCAACAGTCCCTTACATATCCCTCAACCCAAAGTTGAGGTTCATACTAAGAGTCCTAAGGGAACATTACACCGAAATGCTGCTTCTGGTTGAGCTGCTCATTCATATAGCATAGTAGATGATTTGGCACAGTCTCCTGCTGCCATTTCCACACTGGAACTCCTCCAGTCGTACCCTTCCCAAAAGAAGGCTCTACTATCTGCCATGGGTGTTGTAGATCCTGCTGATGACCAAATTATTGTTTTTGACGCCCACCAATCCGAGCATCCTCCTCTTTCTGCTTCCGTAGCCTTCTAAATCCAAGTCAAAATCTGGAACGCTAACGTTTCTCGGTGTATCATTGATGAGGGGGAATCCACGTGTGTGATGTCTGCTTCGGTTTGGAAGCAACTCGGATCTCCTGAGTTGCCCACTTCCATGATCACCCTTCGAGCGTGGGATGGCCATGCCTCCCAGCCCATCAGCCTTTTCCGTAATTGTCCTATCACTCTTGCAGGCAAGAATGTTTGCGTTGACATTGAAGTCATCGACGCCCCTCTAGATTACAACATTCTCTTGGGGCGAAGCTACACCTATGCCATGTCTGTTGTCCACTCTGTGGTCTTTCGCAAGATGTCTTTCCCTCACAATGGAAAGATCGTCACCATTGACCAGCTGACGTATCATGAGCCAAAATCTCAGACCTCCCCTGAAACAACCATCTCATCTGTAGCCAATAAGCAAACCATTGATTCCTTCACTAGTGTCTCTCCCAGCATCTACAAAGACTCCTCTTTGCTTGGAACTTTCCCCGGTCTCCCTCCTCCTCCTATCTCTAATCCCAGCTTCTCGAATGTTTGCATGATGCAATCGTCTCGGACAGCCCTCAAGCAGCCCGCTTCGGCTAGTCAGCAACCTCCACCTCAACCTCGCCCACCGCAACCCGCTCCTAGCCATTCATCTCCGCTAGCCGGACCTCCTCCTTCTGGCCCCTCTCCTACCGCTAGTATCCCCGAACCCTTCTATCCTCCTAGGTTGGTTCCCCCAGGTCTCAACCACCTCGGAGCCCTCCCTCCTGGTCACTATCCCGCTGGTCAGATACATTTCCTCGCTCCCCCTCCCGAAGTGTATACGGTCCCCATCATGGCCACCCTCTCTCTCCCTAACCTGACCCTGGGTATACCGATCTGGTACCTTGACCCTCCAGCCACTACCCCGCCTAGTCACCCAAAACCCTACATTTCTTTGCAACCGGTTCAACCGGTCCCCCTCGCTTCCTCCATTGCCACTGTGCCCCCAGCACCTCCACAGGACCCTTCTCTTGTCGTGACAGCTCCCAGGAAGAAAGGCAAAGCCCGCAAGGGGGAATCCAAAGACAAGGCCACCCCGACTAACCCAGCCCCTCCTCCGCCCGCAAAGCCTTGTGCCTTGTGTGATGTCATCGGTCACGCCACTCATGCTTGTCCTGAATTGCCCCGTATTCAACCCATGGTTAAAGTTGCGTTCCCTGAGTCTGCGGTCCCTGAAGCCTCTGGTCCTTCCTCATCCGTAACCAAGAACCCCAAGACCATTCGCACCAACAAACCCTGTGCTCTGTGCGGCATCCATGGCCACTACTCCCACCATTCTTCTCACCTGACGCATTACCACACCTCTTTAGAGGTATTTCGAGAGTACGAGGTTGAACACAATCAATCCGCCTCTCCCATACTTGAGCAGTATGCTTCAGGACAACCTGAGGATCCCCCTACTGCCATTGACATTCCCCCTCCTGATGTCGAGATGACGGAGCCTTCATCCACCATCCTCTACCTATCATCATCCATGAGACCCCCGGGGAACATTCCCTCAGAATCCTCTCCCTGTTGTTTCGCTTGACCCCCCTTCAGCGATCACCCTGGGCTCACCACCTTTTTACCATCTGTTTATCTGTTCTTCTGTCATCCCTCGTAACGATCCGTATGTGCACCTTTCTTCCTGTCCGGATAATTTCGGTAGCTTTGCCGCATCATGTGGTTTCCCTTCCTCTCGTCGTCCCCTCTTTTCCTATCCGGATGCCCCCCTGGAAGCCTTCTTTACCCATGACCTCATCCTTCCCACCCCTCAAGAGGATAACACCACCCGTATCCCTATTGACCTCTACAGCCCGAGTCCCAGTCGTACTTCTTATAGCCCTCATATGCCTCCCTCTAGTTTGTATATGAGTCACAGCTATCCTGCCCATCGCACTCCCTCCCGTAGTTGCTGCTCGATGTCTACCGTACACTCATGCTATTGTCATTGTTCCTCCTCCTCCCATTCTTTGTCTTGTAACATCGTTCCGCAGGACCTCTCGCCCACACACTATATCATTTATGCCAATGGTGCAAGTCGTTACTCCCGGAATCTCGCCTCCGCAGGTTGGGCCATCTTCACCCCCTTGCATTCCCTTGTCCTCTCAAACAGGGTCTGCATGGGTACTGCCACCAATAATCAGGCTGAATATGATGCAGTGCGTGGTCTCTTAGCCGATGCCCTCTCCCATCGCATCCTCCATCTGCATGTTCGTTTAGATTCCCTGTTGCTTGTCATGAAATTAAATGGTGTTTATCGTGTGCATAATCCTATCCTCTTTAGACGATATTTACGACTGAGACTCTTGATATGTGAATTTGAAACCATAACTTTCAACCATGTACCTCGAGAAAAAAATCACTATTTAGATAGCATTACAAACCATGTTCTAGATTGGAATTTATCACACGCATTTCATACAAGACAATAACATTCACAAATCATCAAAAATATGCATATCCATAATATGTGTCGCAAAACATGTTTTAGAGTCCATCTACTCTGATACATTTCACATGCCCATAAGCATGTTACAAAAAACTCAAAATGGGGGCATCAAATGCCCCTACAAACATACTAGGGGGCACCATCTGCCCCACACCTACTCACTATCTGGTGTATCCTGAGCCAATGGCTCTGCCCCTGCAGCTCAGAGATCACGTATCCCCTGGCTGGCCATCGCCATGTGCCGCATGACACCTCGCCATTCCGAGGGCAGACCAATACACATCTCAACGTACTGGTCGTCTAAGTCTTGCCACCTGCGCTCTGAAACACCAGTCAACAACCTCTCACATCTATGATGGATGTCCTCAAGGAGGGCGACTGCATCCTCACTATGTGCCACTCCTGATCCACTCGGGCTTGCAGCTCCTGATGCTGCCAGTCGTCCCATATATCCGGCCGGTTTTACCGGAGCTATATCTGCATACCAAAAGTACATGAATCAGTCACTCTACTATTCAATAACTTTAACATGCCCAAAAAATAATAGCTACTTGTTACTTACCATCGAGTCCCCATACTTGCCCAGGCAGAAGTGGCAAGTCCGGATCCCCACAATAACTCATCCCACTATAGGGATAGTCGTCTACGTATAACGGCATCTGATCCCAATGGGCAAAGAACTCAGGTCGAAACACTCGTCTGACTGCCCCTCCTCCTCCTCTGCACAGTAGTCGACCCCATCGGCGCATCCTGGGCTCTCTCGGGCCCCCTTCTGGGAGCTGTATACGAGGGCGTAAGGTCGGGATCTTCTCAAAAAAGAAGGAGCACAACAAAGTCCCATACAAGCAATCGTGGTTCACTTGCCGCTTGCACATCGACAACTGAAGTTTTACCGACACCAACATCATTTGGGCCCACCCATAGTAGGTCCCACTCAACACACTCTCCACAATCATCATCTGCCCCCCAGTGATGTGATGGAACACCTGGTTGCCCAGGACCCGTAGCACTGCTGCGGCCACTGCACGGGTCTCTAATATCTCTAGATCCCCGATTAGTATCCGAGTCCCTTTGACTTGGAGACCCGGTCGACAATGTCGTTCCACAAACTCCATGATATGCCGCCCCCGCGGTAACACTGGCTGCGTATTCCCCACCATCCCTAGTGATGGGAGACCAGTCAGGAAATACAGATCCTGGACTGTCAGTTCGATCCTGTGCCCCTGCACTACAAAGACCTCATGATCTAGATCCCAATAACTGACAATCCGGGCCAACAAGGGCTCCCTAGCTCTCATCAAAGGGTTCTCCAAAAACTTTAGAACCCCAAATCTGGCCAATACATGACGGACGCCCTGAACTGCCTGGATCTCTGACCGTAATGTACCCAAATCTCGCTCTCTCCAGTTAACCCGTATATCTACCATATCTGCAAAAAAACATCATCTTTATTAGTACACAGATAGGGAACACTATAACCAAACACAAAAACCCAACTCTCAGCCATAAAACAGCACTAAAACCCCCTCGTCTTCCAGGTCGCATGTTTCTGCCCAATCCTGGGATAGGTCGCAGTTTTTGCCTTCAAACCTGTGTCCCAGGTCGCACTTTTTGGCCCAAAAAGTGCGACCCGACCGTAGAGATGAAGGAGGGTCTGTTACTGAGATTCTGGGCCCTAAACTGAACTTTCAAACCATCAAAATGAAATAGTAAGGTTAGGCCTCTTACCTGCAACTGACAAATCTCAATTCCAACGGTCGGTTTGTCCGCTACGCTCACCGCAAGATTTAGGGCCTTCTCTCCTCTCTTCCTTCACCACAGCAACACTAGCAAATGAATGAATTTGGAGGGAATAATTGCCTATTAAAAGAGAACCCTTGTTTTTCTTTCGCTTGTTGCGACCACACCGTAGCTCGGTTTGACAAACCGTCTGCACCGTTGAAAAGCTCTCACCAAGCCCTAAAATTGGTAACTGTTAGTTTTTTGTGATTTGATACTTCACTAGGACACCTTTTTTCCAAGAAGGGTCACTTCACCTCCCCTTAAAATCGAATTTCCTCACTTACAACACTTGTACTTGGGGCACCACTTCGCCTCCATACTTTTCCATATTCGTGTCGACTTTCATCATGAGATACCATGTTGTACTCATGTTTTCTTGGTCCCCCATCGGACCTATACTGTGTGGCAGCACCATCGAGTCGCCCTTCTTTAGAGCATCCAAGTTGAGTCATCCTCGCAGTCATGGAGTCTATCCCGCGTCCCTTTGTACCCCGCTATACTCCTCCATCCTTCATTTCTTGGTCTCTCTCTTGTGTCGCACATTATCGCCCTCAGTCCCACTATCCCCTATCCCTTATGATATTCTGTCAGTTGCTGCCTTGTCATTCATTCCCTTTATGCTCTAACAAGGGAAGTCGTCCATTCGCTACTGAGTCCCCTCCATTCCATCGTCATCATTGGTATTAGTCTGTCCGTCGCTCGACTTTTTTCTCTCGTGCCTTAGTTGAGGATCTCTCATTGCCTCACCTATGGCGGACCTCCTTCTGTCGACATCAGCTCATTAATTCCAGAAGCCAAGTCTAGAGGGCGGTGTACCTTGGTTCCAGCTTCCACTCTTGTTCGGCACCTCGGATCAGGCAAAGGGACTTCTCATTACCCTTTGACTTGATTGTTTCTCCACTTGAGCTCCTTTCAGCATGATCGAGATCCGTATGCTTGATGGTTCAGTGATGCCGCAGTAGCCTTTGGTGATTCTCGGGTGTGTGTGAGATGTCTCAACCCTCATGAGGGGGTGGCCCTGCAGGTAGCCCCCCACATGCCCGGCTAACCTCTTCAGTGCAGCCTCCGATTCAGCTCCCTATATTTGATGATGTCGGCCTTAGCCGCTTGCAGCACCTCTTTTGATTTGCATGTATCAGTCAGATTTTGTGAGCCCTTCCCCACGTATAGGGGGAATTTGGGTTGTATTTGTATCTCATGTACTCACATATTATTGTATAAGTCCTGGCTGTTATCTGAGGCACAACATGTATGTGGGATCCTTCATTGTATTTTTATCTGGCTCATGTTTATGCTGGCTGTAATTTATGGTTCGGTCCCTTGTTTACTGGACACACTATTCTTTTGTACTGTGTCTCGGCGGGCATAGGTTTGCCTCCCCCGTCGCCTTTAGCACAGGTACCCTCTCATAAAAAGAGACTTGTTGCACCTGTGAGTCTCGTCTCCTCAGGGTCTAGTTCTTCAGCACACTAGTCTACCTTACATTTCTCTCTCTAACTTCCCTCTTGATGTCTGGTGATTGAGTTCTTACAACGTACTTCGGTCATACGATTTGCTCCTAACACTCGCACGCTGGGGGGCAATATGTTACACCATTTTTTGGTCATCTAACCTATTATCATTAGATGGACCCAAGTACACCATGTAAGACCAACTTTACCCTAAGTAAAATTGCCTTCACTATGTTAAATAACTTAATAACCACATTTATTAGGTTGTTTATGGTCTAAACAGGAAACCCCAAAAGGAAATATTAAACAAACCTATATTTGTTTGATTTTCCTCATGGAATAATTAATTAAACCATAATTTAATTATTATTCCTAGTCATGTTTAACCCAAAACAAAAAAATTAATTAGATATACCTTCATTTATCTTATTATTTTCTAGGAATAATTATTTAAATCTTGTTTAGATAATATTCCTTGTTAAATATGACCAAATCATCCAAAAATAATTAAATAAATCATTTATTTATTTATTATTTACAAATAAAGGGATTTGACCCAAGTAAAATACCTTTTCCCTCCAACAAATATAATAAAATATTCCATAAAAGGTGGATCTAGATTTGGTTAATATTATTTTCATCATGCACGAAGATCTAGAATGACCCAATATTTTGTTATAAATAGGACGGTTTTTCCTACCATTCCTCACCTTTTGTTTCCTATTAGATCACTCTTCACTGGTCACATTCTTCATCACCATTTTTGCTGTGTGAGCTCCCTTTGAGTTCTATCTTTGTCTGGGTTTTCTATACCAACAAGAGAGAGAAAGTCTAGATCTTAAGTGTTGAGGACTTCCAAGAACCCATCCTATTGAGGGGAATTGGATAAACCTTCTTGTTTTCCTCCCAGGTTCCCTTAATACAAAAAATTCTTTCAAAAAATTCTTGTTCTTGTCTATTGGATGTATGGAGCAAAACCTTGTTTTTACTGCTTAATATATCTTTGTGCATAGATCTGGTTTTTGCAGCATTTGTCTTGATCAACTAACCGCAGATATGAAGATATTGGCAGCCACATTTGATGTTAGGGGTATTAGTTATGCATAGCTAAAGTGGTCTTTTTTCGTACACTTCGACAAAAGATTCATACTAACACTTGGTGTAAAGTCTCCCTCTCTACTCCAAAGGACTAGAGTTGTTGGATGGCCAACAACTGAGTCCCCTCTACCTCTGCTTCAGATCACACACTCCTAGATTGCTCAGGGCAATTCTGGCTAGCATAACAATGTGCTCTCCCATTTTTCATCTCTTAGTGGCCTTTTATAGGAGAATTCAAACTCTGCTTCCCTCTCTTGGTACATTGATGGATGGTGACCCAAGAGAGGGGGGTGATTCCATTATCTACCACATTATTCCATTGTGTGCTCCCTTGATGTCCTAAGGAGGCTTGCGCGACTATCCTAAGGTAGCCTCAAGTGTGGGTTCAGTTTCCTGGAGTGTGCCTTGTGGTCCCAGAAAGTGACTTCTGCCACTCTCAGGTCTGCGCAGATTTTTGAGGAAAAGCCTTGCAAAGGCACCCTTATCTATGAAAAGTGTTCGCAAAGGCGCATTTTGTTGGTTTCTTCAGTGTGAAAATTGATTTTCCTTCCGGACCTTAGAGATTTTTAAAATTTTCAGATTCTCTAATGTGTCTCAACCCTATAAATCCTTATCCCTGGCATTTAATAACGTCCTCTTTTCTTCTCTAATTTTCCAGTGATAACAATCACCATACAACACATCAACACATGGATTTGATGAAGGAGTTCACCCCTCCTTGGCTACATCTCCCTGGTCCAAATTCCATGGCTTGGGCCTCTATATTATGCTAAAATTTTCAAAATGATGTGTTTACAATGGTTTGGTTCTCCTGAAACCTGCACCAATGAGTTCAGAATGCCAAAAAAATGCTCATCCAGCCTCTTTCTGCTCTTGATTTGTTCGAAAACTCCAAAATTTATGACCTTCTCTAGTTTTTCCCTAATTTCTGTCCTAAATTTGGTTAATTGGAAATAAATTCGATTACCTGGCGCTAAAATTGAAATTTGCGCCAGATTTGGTGGAGTGAAAAACTAATCTAAATTAGTTTAATTAAATGCAGGTAACAATAATTAAGGACATCTAACACTTAATTTGTGCTTAGTGGAGAATCGAGATTAGCAAAAATTAAAATAGGATTAGCGCTAATTAAATCCAGGTTATGTTTTAAACTCTCACCTAAGGTTAAGCTCCACCAGTTCTACACCATGGTTCTAGAGTCTGGTCACGTGCTGGGGGTTGGCCCCTACTGCACCCGCTGGTACTAAGGTTAGACTTCAAATATATCTAGACTCACATAGTTAATAGGAACTAACGCATGGTGTGGCGGTGTTGTGTGGTGCTAGCAGGGCGGAGGTCCTATGTTCGACCACCGCGGACACTTTTGGTCATCAGAAAAAAAGTACAGTATCGTGAAGGGGGCACGTTGTGGCCCTAGGACAAGCCACGTGTCTTCCCCACATTGGCTCACACAGAACCAATAAAAAATTGGCAAATCACCCATAATTCAAACCAATCAAATTTCACCCTTTTGAAGTTCCACATTAGCAAGAGGAAACTAACCAATTTCGACCCAGTCCAGTCAGCATGCCACATTAGCATTATAAACTGTTGAATATGCTACTTGTCTACCTTTTTTTTCAATTTTTTCCTATTTAGCAAAGCGAACATAACTCCTTTCTGGGAGCATTCAAAGCCCATTTCACGAGAAAATAAGTGAGTCAAATTGAGAACGAGGAGCACTACGTGGTCGTTCAAGTTTCAAGCCATTCATAGACCTTTGATTTTTGAGCATAAATATAAGCACCTGATCACCACGGAATGTTTATTTTTCTCCACATTCTAATTTTTTTGAGCATTGACAGTCATCTTCCACTATCCTCTAAACGTTCAATGTTTGGTAAATCCATGCACATTTCAACTTCTGCAATTTTTTTTCAACAAATATAAAATACTTACATGCCTCTATAGTTACCTTAGGTGTTTTTTACATCTGAGCAACTTCCTCCTCTTTTATCCTTGTCGAGAATCCATGCAACAGAGTCTAAAAAACATGAAGAAATCCATCATCTTCTCCATCCATAGATTATTGTGCCTTCAAAAAGACTTGATATATACCAATGAAAATATATCATATTAAAATTTTAAATGTCCACGTGATATATCAAAATGTTTCGGATACGCTATTGGAGAAGCAAGTTCTATTTTATTTCCATTCTCCATTGTTTACAATTCGTTTTAAGTGGACCATACGCGTATAAAGTGTTGGACCATGTTATATGCCTGACCATTGTTAACTCCTATGAATAGAATAAGATTAAATTTTCCCATTCATTTTCGACCCAATGTCCATTAATGTTTCTCGGCCACATAATAACATTGACATATAAATTGTGTTGAACATATTCAATAGGGAAATAATAAATCGATCAATTGCATTTTTTTAGGGATGAGTTTTACATGCCACTAAAACTTTCAATAATTCGTTCTTTGTTGAAACAACAAACAAAACGCTTCTGAAATCCAACCACATGATACTAGAAGTGTTGAGATTCAAGAAGCTGGTGATCCTAGTGAAAATTAAGCACCTTCACTAGGTGGGGCCCGCAGGCTATTTTTAGGTGTATGTCTATTTTTAGAATGGTAAGCAATTCTAAAATTAGCAGGATGCCAATTCTAGATGGTTGAGAAAATTCTATCTTTATATGATTTTATATTTTTAGATCATGGACGAAGTCTATTTATAGATCAAATCTCTAAAAATAGAATGCATGTCGATTATTATTAGCCGTTAATGATAATCAGACAATAAATAATAACTTATTCTCTTGAAGCACTTGATTTCAGTTAACTGATGTGGAAAACATGTTAGCTGAGGGAATTACACATTCCAAGTATGGTTGGTGACTCATGCATGATGGACTTCATTATAACTGAGTGTGACACAATTGTAACATAGTTGGAAAAGTAGTTATTGGAGTTGTTATTTAGTTTAACTCAATTAAGTGAGTTAAACTCAGTTGTTCTAGTTGTAACTAAATATACGCTAGTGAAATATGAGTGAATTAATTATTTAATTAATTCACAGGTAGTGTCTTAGTTGAAACTAAAGAAATACAATAGTTAACTACTTTCATGTTAGATCCAGTGGAGACCCAGTGGAGAGATAGGTGAAAGAGTGTGTTTCACTATCAGTTGTCACTATAGTGATGCATTCAATGCATCTACACACACATTGGAGTTGCCAATGAGGATTGTGCAATAAAGGCAAGGAAATATCGATTTCATTTAGGGATCTTCCTCAGTAAGGATTGCACAGTGGAGGTAGGCTATCAGGAGGAAGTAAATTGGTGCATGTGTGAACCAATTTTTGTATGACAGTGTGAGACGATTGTATATTTTACTGAGAGCTCTATGAGTTGAGATTTGTATGAGATTGTTTCATGATTCCATGATATACATAATATATGAAAGTTGGTGTTTTTAGCTTTAAGCTTTCCCGGTAAAACATCTTGTTATGTGTGATTGATGTTTCTCCATGTGTTCGCAATTGGCGATTTAATTTCCGCATAGAATTGAGTAGAAGGATTTTGTATTTAATAGTGGATTTAATTGTTAGATCAGGGGAGTCCGGAAATACATTAGTTCTGTTTATAAATTTCTCCATGGTATCGAAGCAGTGTTATTCACTGGAGATTGCAATATTGAATTAGTGTTGAGCTGTGTTGGTGGAACAAGTCGAATTTGCTGCAAGAATTTATTGGTGCAACAGTTAAGAAAACATTGAAATCGCTTTCAATGGTCACAGTTCAAGCATGCACTTGAGTTCAGCTTGAACTAAATAGCCTAGAAGGAAAAGATAGAGGCAGTTCCTGAAGATAATGTTTTGAAGGATTTCATTGATAGCAATGTTCTTAAGCCCGATGTTCCTAAGCCCACTTCGACGGATGTTGCATTACTTGACACCTGGAAAAAGAAAGTAGCAAAGATGAGAAGACTTATGTTGGAAGGTGTGAAAGACCATATTATATCAAGCCTTCACAAGAAAGCCACTCCATTTGTAATGTGGAAGGATTTGACAGATATTTTCCAAAGCAGCAGTGACCATAGGAAGTTGGCGCTGAAAGATAAAATCAAAAAAATCAAAATGGAGAAGGGCGACAGTATTCCAAAGTATCTCACGAATTTTTTCCAATGCAGCGATGAGATGGGGAGTGTGGGAATTACAGTTGTTGATGATGACTTGGTGAGTCGGGCTCTCCTTGGACTTTCGAAGAGTTGGGATAGTTATCAAGACTCTATCAATGGACGAGAAAAAATGCGGATTGGCAGTGACTTTGGTCGGATCTAGTGCAGGAGGAGATAAGGCGGAATACCAGGGATGGATCTTCATCAAAGCATGATAATGAAGAGGATTTTGCTTTGGCTGCCAAAGCGAGGAAAGGGAAGGGGAAGAAATTCCATTCAAAATCTGAGGCTCATTCAAAATCCGAGGCTAAAGGCAAGATGCTGGATTTGTCCAAAGTGAAGTGTTTTCACTATCACGAACATGGGCATCTCGCAACTAACTGCCCACAGAAAAAGAAGAACAAGAAGGATGTTGGAGTTGCAGCTGGTGAGGCTCTTGCCTCGCAATTTGAACTTGATTTCTCTTTGATTGCATGCTTGGTTTCAAGTGCAATGGGATTGGTGTGGTATCTTCATAATGGTGCTTCCTTCCACATGACAGGATATACGGATCTTTTTAGCGACTTGGAGGAGAAAGATCTAAAAATGCATATAGAGATGGGTGAAGATGGATGATACAGTGCGACTGGAATTGGTACCATTACCTTTTAGAGGGATTGAGGTAAACCATTTATGTTCAAATATGTTATGCATGTTCCAGGTATAAAGAAGAACTTGGTCTCAGTCGCAATGTTGGAGGAAAGAGGGTATGACGTTGTTTTCAACGATGGAGAAGCTTTCCTCTAACATAAAACAATGGGTCAAGCCAAGAGGATAGGGATTTGAGTCAAGAATATCTAAAAGCTATAGGTAGATGGTTGAACTACAATGGTGGGAAAAGAAGAAGTGGTGAGCCCGAATGAGGGAAAATTATGGCACAAGAGATTGGGCCATCTTCACCATGGCACCCTAAAGATTTTGCAGCAGATATCTACTTGATTTCCCAAGGGTACACTAGGGTCGATATATTAGTGCAAGGGATGTACTATACATAATTTTGTGAATACTACCTGTCATGAAAAGGATAACCATGCTTCGGTGATCCTAGAAAGAGTTCACACAGACGTGTGTGGGCCATACTCGATTGCTTCAATAGAAAAAATCAAGTATTATGTTATTTTTTTTTATGAGTATTCTCAGAGATGTTGGATCTTCTTCATATATAAGATGGATCAAACATTCTCAAAGTTCTGTGAGTTTAAATCATTGGTGGAGAAAGAGTTAGGGAGGCAAGTGAAGGCTCTGCGGAGCGATAATGGTGGTGAATATATCTCAAACAAATTCAAAGACTTCTGTAGCAAAGAAGGAATTCAAAGAGAAGGCATAGGACCTCATAACCCATAGCAGAATGGGGTCGCAGAGAAGAAGAACAAAAAAGTTAGGTAAACTTGACTCAAGATAGATTCAATGTTGACTAGGGTGAACAGTAGTGGTTTTGGGGAACATGGTATTGTGCACCAATGTTTTTTCAGCCCATGGTATTACATGTAATGGAGCCTATAAAAGGCTGGGAATACTTCATTTTAATGTAGGCCTGGAGGTGAGTGGTGAAGGCTCACTTGGACGGATAGGCGAGGGTTTTGGCCAATGCTTAATGAAATATCATTGGTTTGGTTTTGCCCTGAATTTTGGGTTTTCTCGGATAAGTATGTGTTTATGTTTATGATTTGTTGTTGGCCCATTTCATGTTTATTGTTCCTCTTGGTAAATTATTTTATTTCTGCAGTAAATTCTAACAATTGGTATCAGAGAAATGCAACACATAAAATATGCAGAAAACACAAGCACACAAAACACATAAAACCAGAGAGACATAGATATACGTGGCTCACCCAGTTTGGGCTACATCCACCCCAAACAACCAGTCCTTCATTTCTATTATCCAGCAAAATGAAGAGACACAACCTATAGCAGATCCGATGTAATATCCTTTGTTCTTTCTTACAGTCTCCCTCTATGTTTCTCGCTCTGAGAATACATACAATCAACAATCGCAATAAAATACTCTCATACAAAGCGAGGGGTTGCCTTCTAGGGAGAAAAAACCCTAAAATAAACATAACTTCTACCGTCAAATCATCCGCCTAATGAACGACCCAGATTAAATAGAAATTACTATACTTTTACAAGGAAATTTTACATCTATTTTTAGCTTCATGGGCGCTACCCATGAAACCCCCCGCCAGGGGGGAGCTCCTTAAAGTCGCAACACCCCCCCCCCCCCCCCATGAACCCCCTAGGCAGCGTTTAATTACAGGCGGCGTTGCTGCCCTCATTAAGGTACAGGGGTCCAATGCTATGATACAAAATAAACAAGATAATCAGGTTCCACACCCAACAAGAACGATAATGGGTGATGCACGAGCTATGCTTGAGAGGGAGCTAGACTTGCATGTAGAGGAGGAACTTCTTGTTCCCAAAGATGTGCCTCAAGATGTGGATTAGCCATAGGAGTAGGATCATGGAGTAGAGGAGTCCACTCACACAGAGCCAAACATCAGAACTAACAGAAGGTGTACCATAGAAGTTGAGAGGTTGAAGCTTGATGCGGCACAGAATGTAGGAGCACCTACTTCACAGTGCAGACAAAGATAGTCTCTTGACCGATTCACTGGATACATGGATTTCATGAGAAAATGTATTGTGACATAGCCATCTTATTTTCAGGTAGCAGTGTAGGAGCCCATATGGGTAGATGCAATGGTGGGGGAGTATCACTCCATTGTTAGAAACGATGCTTGGGAAATTGTTCCAAGGCTGGTTGATAAATCAGTGGTAGGTTCAAGATGGATCTACAAGGTAAATCAAGCTACTGATGGGAGTGTTTAGAAGTATAAGGCGAGATTTGTTTCCCAGGGCTTCTCAGAGATCTAGGGGATTGATTATGAAGAAACCTTTGCACTTGTCGCATTGTATTCTTCCATAAGGATCATCCTTTCTCTCTCAACGCAAATGAGTTGGCACATTCATCATATGGACGTGAAGATTGTGTTCCTTAATGGGATCATTGAGGAAGAAGTTTACATTGAGCATCCTGAAGGATTTGAGATATTCAGCAGCGAGTTGCATGTGTGTAGACTCAAAAGAGCAATGTGTGGGCTGATGCAAGCACCCTGTGCTTGGTACACTCGAATCGACAACTATTTCACTATACTTGGCTTCCCCAAGATTGAGGCAGATGCAAGCCTATACTAGATTGTGGTGGAGGGTAAGCTTTTAATCATTGTTCTTTATGTTGATGATTTAATGCCGACTGCTGATGAGCAGCTGATACACTCATGAAAGGAGGACCTTACAAAGGAGTTCGAGATGAAGGATATGGGTCTCCTTCATTATTTCCTTGGATTGGAAATATGGTAGCGAGAAGGTGCACTGTTTGTGTCTCAAGGCAATTATGCTCAGGAGATACTCGGTAAGTTTCAAATGGAGAACTACAAACCCATGGATACTCCTCTTCTAGGAAGAGTAGAGGAAAGAGGATGCTGCATCGGTAGAGGTAGTGGATGCTACAGTTTATTGATAGTTCGTGGGTTCGCTCATGTATTTAGTTAATACACGACCAAACATATGCTATGCGGTGAACCAGCTTAGTCAAGCAATGGTTAAGCCTAAAAAGCTCTTTTGGAAGGTGGGCAAGAATGTACTGAGATATCTCAGGGGCACATCTGAGTATGGATTATGGTATAGATAGATGGATGAGGTGAAGTTGCATGGCTTCACAAATGCAGATTGGGAAGGTAGCCCAATGGACAGAAATAGCACATCAGGAGGGGTTTTTAGTATCATATCTACAAATTTTTCTTGGTACAATAGGAAACAGAGATCTGTGGCACTCAGTTCAGCGGAAGTGGAATACATGGCAGCAAGTCAAGCTGCATTTGAGGCTATCTGGATGAGGAAGATCCTGGTCGGTTTGTTCGGTTCTCATTGAGATCCTACAGTGAATCATTGTAATAATGAGATTTTCATCAAACTCTCGATTAACCCTGTGTTTTATGATAGATCTCAGCATATAGATATCCGGTATCATCATGTCAGAGATTGTGTGCAACAGAATGTCATGTTGCGTTAGTACATTCGTATGAAAGATCAGGATGTAGATATTATGACGAAGGTGCTCACCAAGAGAAAATTCGAATACCATAGAGACAGGATTAGGGTGAAGGAAAATCCCTTTCTTATTGAGAGGGAGTGTTGATATTCAACAAGATGATGATCCTAGTGAAAATTAAGCACCTTCACTAGGTGGGGCCCGTAGGATATTTTTAGGTGTATGTTTATTTTTAGAATGGTGAGCATATTCTAAAATTAGCATGATGTTGATTCTACATGGTTGAGAAAATTATATCTTTAGATGAGTTTCTATTTTTTGATCATGGACGAAGTCTATTTATAGATCACATATCTAAAAATAGAATACATGCCAATTATTATTAGCCCTTAATGATAATTAGACAATAAATAATAACTTATTCTCTTGAAGCACTTGATTTTAGTTAATTGATGTGGCAAACCAGTTAGCTAAAGGAATTATGCATTCCAAGGTTGGTTGGTGACTCACGCATGATGGAATTAGTTGTAACTGAGTGTGACACAGTTGTAATAGAGTTGGAAGAGTAGTTAAGTGAGTTAAACTCAGTTGTGCTAGACACTAGTGAAAGATGATTGAATTAATTATTTAACTAATTCACAAGTAGTGTCTTACTTGTAATTGAAGAAATACATCAGTTAACTACTTGCATGTCAGATCCAATGGAGACCCGGTGGAGAGATAGGTGAAAGGGTGTTTTTGACTATCAGTTGTGACTATAGTGATGCATTCAATGCATATACACACACATTGGAGTTTCCAATGAGGATTGTCTAGTCAAGGCAAGGCAAGATCAAATTCATTCAGGGATCTTCTTTAGCAAGGATTGCGCAATGGACGGAGGTTGTTAGGAGGCAGTAAATTGGTGCATGTGTGAACCAATTTTTGTATGACAGTGTGAGATGATTGTATATTGTACTAAGATCTCTATAAGTAGAGCTTTGTATGATATTTTTTCATGATTCCATGATATACATAATATATGATAGTTCGAGTTTTTATCTTTAAGCTTTCCTGGTAAAACATCTTGTTATGTGCGATTGCTTTTTCTTCATGTGTTTGCAATTGGTGATTTAATTTCCAAAAAGAGTTGAGTAGAAGATTCTATATTTAATAGTGGATTTAATTTTTATATCAGGGCACTCCAGAAATATTCTCATCTCAAGTTTTGTGTGCATGATATCTCCTCCAATTAAAGAATAGGATGTGTTGAGTCTGATGATCCTTTGTTTTCCTTGGGGTTCGAGATGTTCTGGTAATTTCCTTATAGCGAAGTAATTTTTTACATATTCAAACCAACGAGTGTTAGTAAACATAACAAATAAATTTTCATTGGAAAAATTATCATCTAAGGGATATTCTAATCTTTCCTTATGGATATTAGAAAGAAAATCCACTACCGAATTAGTTTTTCCAAAACCATCTAAAATAGTAATATTATACTCTCGTAAAAACAAAATATACCATTTGATTCTATCATTTTTTATAGGATTTTTCATTATGTATCTTATGGTAGAATGGATAATATGAATAAAAACCTCATAGCCAATTATATAATGTTTAAAATAATGTTTGCATGCATGATTGCTAAAAAAAGTGTTTACATGACTGTATAGTTCATATCAGTAGGTGTTATATTCTTACTAATAAAATAAATGCCATAAGAAAATTGATTCAGTTTCTGTCCTAAGACTACTCTAAGGGTTTTATCTAATTCATCCATCAAAATTTGAAAGGGAAGAAACCAACTAGGTTCCTTCAACATGAGTTCCTTGGTAATTTTTTCTTTTAGCCCTTCAAAAGCATATTGACAATATTCATTCAAATAAAATTTAACATAGTTAGTAAGAAATTTAAACATAAGAGAATATTTTTTTCTAAGTTCTCAATGAATCTCCTATAAACACTAGCATGAAATAAAAATCTTCTTACCTCCTTAGGAGAACATGAAACATGCATCTTAGTAATAACCTTGATCTTCATGGGATCAACCTATATCCATGAATAATATATAAGATGCCAAATAATAATTCTTAAAGTATACATGATTCAAAATTTAACATCGTTCAAATTAAGGTTATTTCATTTAGACCTAATCAATAACTTCCTTGAATAATTTAATGCCCCATCAAAAGATATACCACACATATAAAATCATCCACATAAATCTCCATAAAATCGTGAATACTATGGAAATATATGGTTGATACTACTTTCAATAAATTAGCGGGATAATTGCACAAACTATAGGGAAACATTCAGTAACTAAATGTTCACCAAGGGAATCTAAAGGCAGTCTGATAATCATCTTCATGTTTAAAATGGTACCAAGAAACATTCTAATTTAAATTCATTGATTTAAATTGAAAGAAAATTGTAATTCCAAATCACATGACAACTTGTATGACTTAACAAAGCTAGTTTATCTTATTTGGTTCAATTAATTCGAGTTGAGGGTCTAACTTGAGTCATGCAGAGTGGCTCCTAATTTTTAGGATTCTTGGTTGAGTTTATTTTTATTTTTAATTAATTAAGTGAGTAAATATGAGTTAGAGTCAGTTAAACGAGCTCCAATTTCTTGAGGAACTAGTGGGAGGTCAATTAGTGGGGTGTGTACTATGTGATCAACCATCTAATTAATAAATATACCATAAATAACTCATGCATGCAAGATGTACAAGTTACCCAGTTGAGATTGGATTTCAAAGGAAGTCTACTATCAGGTGTATAATTATCTAAATTGTACAGGTGGTGCATGCAATCATAAGAAGGATTATAATAGATTGTGTATTTGTGGATGAGGAATTTTCCTTATTAATAGGGGCTAATTCCTAAGGAAACAAAACAAGGAAATAGGGGCTTAGGAGATCAGAAATTTGGTTAAGTATTGGGAAATTCTTGTCTAGCAAGGAGTGAGATATATAGATATAGTGCATAGGTTGCGTGGGCTTGAGAATAAATTCAAATATAATCATGTTTTATGACTAATGAAATATAAAAATAGCAATATTTTTAGCTATGGATTTCGCCTGGAAATCATTACGTAATGTGTTGTATGAATTCTTTCTCTTGTTTTATTTGTTATTTCACATTCATTTATTGTTTCCCAAATTGGTAGAGTAGATTTCAGACTATTATTTTAGAAAATTACAATTAGAAATTTCAGTGTACAAGGAATATCTACATGGTATCAGTGCTTAAATCATTATAGAAGAGAAGAATACAAGTTTGTATTTGGAGGAGGAATGAGTTTTGCATATCTATTCTTCATAGCTAGCAGCACAATCAGGATTGTGTTCTATGGTTTGACGCTTCAGTATTCCCTTGAGTGTAGATTGATATACATTGCATTGAAGGACCAGAGAGAATCGATCATTGAAGATAATGGGTTTAAGGAATAAATTAATAGCAATGTTTCAAAACCAACAACTACAGATGCACAAGCTCCAGTAGAATCGAAGAAGAATGTAGCCAAGGAAAGAATCACCCTACTGGAAGGGGTTCGAGATCATATCGTCTCGAACCTCCATGGGAAGGAGACTCATTATGCAATGTGGAAGGCCTTGATAGACTTATTTCAGAACAAAAGTTACGGCAATAAGTTGGAACTAAAGGACAAGATTCAAAAAATCAAGATGGAAAATGGTGACACAATACCACAGTACTTGAGCAAGTTCACCCAATGCCAGGATGATATTGGGTGTGTTGGTGCTAGAGTTTTTGAAGATGAGCTTGTCAATCTAGCACATCTAGTCCTTCCTAAGAGCTCACACAACTACCAGGATGCGGTAAATGGGAGGGAGAAGCTACCATAGTGGGATAATTTATGGTATGAATTGGTGCAAGAAGAGATAATTGGGTTAAATATTACCATAAATATAATTAAATAGAGGTTTAATTAATTATTCCTCATGGCGTTTTCTATTTGGACCATAAATAACTTAATAAACTATGGTTTATTAAATTATTTCCTAGTCAAATCAATTTTACTATGGTAAAATTAGTCTTACATGGTGTATTTTGATCCATCTAGTATACATAGCTAGATAACCAAAAATTCGTGTAACAATGATAATAGTTATGCATTTTCTTTTAAAAAAAATATGTATTTCACAAAAAGAGAAAACACATTGACACATGTTTTCATTAATCCACGAGCTTGTCAATGATGGAGACATATTACTTTATTTTTGTGGTTTAAGAGATCAGCCTGTAGATATTTTGAAAAATCCATTAGGAAAACATGTATTTGAATTTCAAGGAGAATAATTGGGCATTATAAGTGCCAATGCATGTAACAATATTCATTAGGATGGGGTGTTGAGATAATAAATCTCATTATTTGCTAGGTGTCATAGTGGGTTTTGACTCTCTTAAGTTTAGTTGTGTTTATTTGGAACATTCTCCAATAATTTATTGTTGTTTTTTTCCTTGTCTCCTATGTAGTTTTATTTAGCTCATGTTTGAATGAAGAGACCTGAAATTAGCTACATTCTAGTTTTGAAATTCATCTCTGTGTATTTTCACTTTTTCCTTTTTTTCATCATGGTTATTTAAAAATATGGGAGAAAACATAAATCATATTCTCCAAATAAATCCCACGGAGTTTATATTAATCTCTCATGTCACACCATCAAGAAAAGTAAGCATGGATCCATATCCTAATTTCGATTTTATATGTAGGTGTTTTTGAAAGAAAACTATCAAATTTACATCGTTATGTGGAAGGGGCACAAGTATGGGTTATAATGTTAGACATACGCACACAAATGAGCTAATATATGTACACGGATATGTGGCAGAGACACATGTATGGGTTTTAATATTACATAAATGAGCTAACGTATTTACATGAATATGAAAAGGAGCTCATGTAAATGACACGAGCCTCTGGAGTGAAGATAACTATAAGATGAAAAAAAAATTGATGCTAAGCATATCACATCTATCAAGTAGAATGGAATGTTTGTATAACGTAAGAAATGAATCCATCATCACGTTGCTTAACCTCTCACACTTTGAAGTTGATGCTAGCTAAATTCAAGGGGGTATTCTAAATAGATTTATATTAAGCCAAAAAAATAAAAAAATATCTCGTTTGATCTACATTAATAATTGTTATTCAAAATGTAACCACTAACACCAAAAATTTCCAAATAGAACTCAGATCTTGCAGAGAATCTAGATATGAAGGGATTTCAATTTTCTTACTTTTGAATATGGTCATCAAATCACAATATTTAACTTTTGAATCGTTACAATGGAAAGGTGCTTCCCTAGTTCCAATGAATACTAGCCCTAACTCTATTGGTCATCAAGTTCTTCTCATTGAATCCATTCTTCTTCCTCTCCCAGCTTACCCCTTCTTTCTCCTTTTCCATTTTAGTGCCAAGTTGGTCACATTTCCATGGGCCACTGCTACATCCCTTTCACATTGGCAAAGCTCCCTCCTTAATATTTTTGGCTCACATAACACAACAAATGTTAGAACACTTGAAAATGGGATCTTTGTCTCCAATTGTTGAAAGTCAAAATGTTGGAAAGTCATGTGCCACATCAACAAAAATTATAAAACCAAATATTTCTAAACTAGATATTTGGCATTAGATGACATGGAATGTCAATGATCAAATAAAGGGTCTAACGCTTATAAAGGGAGCGAGCTTAGTAACCAAAGACTAGATGATTATTATATTATCTCGTTCGTCAAGGTTATCTTCAATGTTAAAGATGATCAAAATTAACCCAAGAAAAAATAAGTTAATCTCACACTTTGGAACCATTTCTACCATAGTACACTTCTTAGAAAAAAAATTTCTGTGCACACATAAGCACAGGTAGGAGTCTAGGTAATTCAAGGCCCTTCCTCCAAATTACCATCTTGATTTGACTTATGTATTGAGGTGAATCACCTATTGGAGAACCTTGACATTACATGAAAATCAACATGTTGAGTTTAGATCTCTCCATCCATTGCTCACCCCTAAAATTTATTTTTCTCACCCGAAAAATTTATTTTTGCAATTTTACTCCTAAATTAGCTTGGAAATATACTTAGCACTTAGCACTTGAAATCCCTAAAAGTAAGTGACTTAATTCAAAACCAAGTCCCATAGAAAGAAACAATTTTTTTTTAATTGTTGAACATACAATTCGTAGAAGCAGGTTATTTGATTCCAAACGAAGACCTGTAGAAGCAACATTTCACATATTTTGGGTATGTTTAGAATAGAAGTGGGTTTTGAAGAGAGAAGCGATAAAATGATAACCATTCAATATCCAATCACTATCAAATTTTGGCCACGTTTTTCTTTGAGTGTAATAGGCCATTAAAGGACTAAAAGCACTTATAATTCATTATTAGTAGCTATTCCCATATCACATGCAAATTATAGCTATTCCAGTTATTGATATTTTCCAAAAGAAAAAATTAAACTTTCCATTAAGTATATAGAATGTTACATAGTATATGCACGTGGCATTCAATGAACTGCATGTTTTCCTTTTTTTAGGAGAAAATAAAAAACATGGAGTTACAGATGTTTGGAAGAAAAAAAAATTATTAAACGTTTGCCCCCATCCCTTTCAAAAAGATCAAAGAGAGTGCATTTGATTCGGCCCGCAGCTTCCCTATATATAGGGAAAAACTGCCTTAAATGGGGGTGAAAAGAAGATTTGTTGCTGATATTTTCAAAAAGAACACCTGGGTGGTACACACCCTTCCAGATGTAGAGAGTTTAAGAAATAAAGACAAAAAAAAACCCCACATTTTCTCCTGGATCTCCTCTTAAGAGGAAAACAATCCGAAATAGAGATGGCAGGGTTTAAAGTATAGATTAGTACTGTTGAAAAAGTTACATAAAAAGTTTGTACATTCAGTTGAGAGACAGATAGCCATAATAACTAAAAAACAAAAAATAAATATTGGATGTAGGATCTTTTTAGTGAGCAAAAGGAGGTTGCTCCATTATTCGAACTAGCTCTCCATCAAACTCTTTTTCTACCCAGAACCCAAAATCTTACTGAACACCCTCCTTAGAAAGGAGGTCTGCATCATTGTTTCATTCCCTGTAAATATGACATGCATAGATTTTATTGAATAAATTTTTTAAGGCCAGGACCTCTTCTAATAAAGGAATCAGAATATAGTTGAGGCATCTTTGAGTTTTGTTAAACCATTTTATGATATTCATAGAGTCACTAAAGATTTGAGCTTCTCTCATCTCAAAAGAAGAGAGCCAGGAGGCAAGAAGATGTAGAGATTTCAGTTCTTCAAAGTTATTTGTTCTAGGGCGAAGTCTGACAGAAGCTTTGTACACTTTTCCAGAGGGGAGGTGTATGGTGAGCCCTACTCCACACCTATTTTGTGGGTTAGAGGCCCCATCAAAATATGCCCATGGGACGTCTCCCTTAATATCTTCCATTTTGATAATTTTGATGTGTTGGGATTCCTTAGGGATGGGGATATGTTCATAGATAGATACCCGTTTTGAAGCTAGAATATTTATGGGGAACAAGACATCTTGAAAATTTACTCGGTTCCTTGCTATCAAGGTACCCCATGCAACAATAAGTGGAATGTTCCTGACCCTATCATTTGCAGTGTCATTCCATCATCTTTGTCAAGCCTCTGAGATGGTTTGACGTTCCCATATCTAGGAAAGTTTTAGAAGAGTTAGAGTTTCGACCCATAGACTGTGGTTAAAGGAAAAAGAGAGAAAAAGGTGATGCGTAGACTCCCAACTAGATTTTCACAGGGTGCACCATCCCAGACCTATCTCTCCCCTTCTTTGCAGATTTTCCTAGGAGGGAACTTTGTTCTGTAAAATGCACCAAAAGAAAAGTTTCAATTTCACTGTGCCTTTAAGCTCCCATAGATATTTAAACCACCACTCTGGCTCTGTCCATCCCTTCTGTGCCATTAAACATTTGTAGCCGAATTTCAATGTGTATTGACCGAAAGGGGAATGAACCAACATAATCTCATCTGACCTCTCCTTAATTCAGACATTTGTTCTATGGAGTGCGCTAATAAATCCTTTCCACTCCTCTCTCCACTTGTATTCAAGTTCCAAGGCCTCTCCTGACATCCATGCTTGTATCCAAATGGTTGATTGACCAAACTGAACAATATGGCCGAGAGTGCAAAAACCTCGACTTTCAAGATGGTCTAGTAATTCTCTAGAAAATGCATAACCTCCATTGCACCCCACCCATGGATCATGAGCAAGCCTTACGTGTGCACCATCCCCTACATGCCATGCTAGCGACTATTCAATGGTATTGATCAATGCTAGTGTGGCTTTCTAGACGATCGAAGCATTTTTCACTTTCTTTGCAGGGAGGCACAACCATTCATCCATTAGCATCGAGTCAATGTATTTCCTTTTTATCACAGATGTCCAAAAGTTCCCCAGGGTGATGAGTCTCCATCTCAATTTTTCTGCCAAAGGTACGGTTAAGGATTTGAGTTCCCTAATTTCCCAACCTCCCCAGGCCTTTGATCTCGCTATTTTCTCCCATGCCAACCATGACACTACATGCTTGGTCTTTGAGCCCGCCATAGGAACCTTTCGCAGAGTTTATTTATTATAGAGAGGATAATTTTCGAGACCCATGTTAGAGTGGTCCAATACACCAAGATGGCCATAGCTATGGATTTTATCAGCACAAGTCTCCATACTTGGGAAAGCCATTTAAAGCTCCAATGCTTCATTCTTGATTCAATTTTTTACATAAGCCAACACTAGTCCTAGATTCTATAAGAGGCTGGCTTTAGGTGGACACTCGGGTATTTGAAAATGTCATGGAGAGATTTTACTTTCAAGGGAAACACATTTGATATTCTTTCCACTTCAACTCATGTGAAACCTTCCATGGTAATGGAGGATTTGTGGTTGTTGATGCTTAACCCTTTGGCCTTTAGGAAAAGGCCAAGCACCACTTTGATACTTTGAATGTCTTATATGCTTCCACTATTGAACAAAAGGATATCATCAACGAAGGGCAGATGGGTAATGGAAAGGTTTACTGCTGCCTTGATACCTTTCACTTCCCCTTCCCTTTTTGAATCATGGATCATCTGACTGGATCCTTCTGCATTAAGGAGGAAGAGGAGAGGGGATAAAGGGCATCCCTGGTGAAGGACTCTTTGAATTTGAAAAAAAGGAGTTACAAGCCCATTGATCAGTATGGAAATACTGGAGGTTGTGATACACCCCATCACCCAGTTGATAAAATCAATCTGGAATCACAGATGGGTCAGCAGCAGTCTGAGATACATCCAAATTATTCTATCATATGGCTTGGAAAGATCAATTTTTACTATGGATTCTTTTTTCCTACTCCTTTTCAAGTTGTGAATTGTTTCCTGTGCCACCCCCACATCCTCATGTATTTTCCTTCCATCTAGAAAACCAAATTGTTCCAACGAAATGTTTTTTGAAATGAAAGGATTTAGATGGGTTGATATCAGTTTTGTAATGATTTTGTAAATGCATGTAGAGAGAGAAATAGGTCTAAAGTCTTCCAAAGATGGTGGGTCTTCCTTTTTCGTAATCAGGACAAGGAAAGTGGAACTGAAAGGCTAATAGATGGTACCCATGCTCCTTGACTCTTCAACCACTGATAGTAGGTCTTCTTCGAAAGATTCAAGAAAAAATTGCAAGAATTCCGCTATCCATCCATCAGGCCCCAGGCTCTTATCCTTCTGCATTGCCTTGAGAATCCCTTCCACCTCCTCTTTCGACATAGGATCCATTACACTATCATTTCCATATTCTTCAATATATCTGGGAAAAAACTGGGCTGCCTTGATCACTTTGACTATAGAGGCCTACGATAGGGCTTTGAATAAATATTTGAAATGTTTACATCCCAAAGATGATAAGTCCTCAAAATTTCTAGTAGTACTTTCTTCCTCCATTTACATCCCCCAGATGGTATTTTTATAATTCTAGATATTGATGGGGCACATTATCTAAAGATATTACAACATAATTACCTTTGCATCCTTGCAAAATTCAGTTTTTTAGTTTTAATTTAATAGTATCATTAAATAGGACATACCCAATGGATTAGATTCAAACAAATTATGGATACAAGCATCTATTGATGAAAGGGTATGGTTTATCTTCAAGCATCCATAAAGAGTTAAAGGAATTTTACAATTCACCCTCTTTTTCATGTTGTTTGAAAATAATTCAGGTAAATATGATGGTGATTTGCAGAATGGCCCCGATTATTAGGGTCGTGATTAAATAAATTATAAGCATGATTATTCAATTATAAGTGATACAAAATATGTAATAGAGAACAATTTCTTTTCCCAAAAATTCTAATATCTTGAATTCAAAATAAATCCATTTTTATATAGGAACATATGTTGGTAGGATTACAAAATTACATAATAACGTAAGAGTAATATAAAAACAAATCGAAATGTTTCCATAGTTCCACTTATTCACCAAGAAAATTATCCTTTTATCCCAAAAAATAGGACAACCTGTCATGTAACTCATATGTTTCGTGTAAAAATCCTTTCATAGATTCCATCCTAGTTAATGAACTATGTTTTTGGATAATGTAAAGTTCTAAAGCTGCTTTTAGATAATTCTTATATGAAATTTAAAGAGTACCATAGTTCAAATTGTGTTTAGAGCTAGGATTATTCCATCTAGGTCCGGTGACAACCATACCAAATCATTTTGTAGGGAATTTATACTATCTAGGTATTTTATATTTGATTTGGGATTTCCTTCATATTTTCTATTATGAATTCATATGTAGAGAAGAAAAGGTTTATGTCAATAATTTTGCAATAAAATACTAAAGGTACTTAGGTTGTAAACAATATCATAAACTTGAAAATTAATTTCACTCATTCAAATACAAGCAGAGACAAAATGTAGCAAATAAAATGAAAATGAATATTGAAAATGATGGGGAATTGAGTAATTAAATTTTATTTTCTCGAAGAGAGGGTATGGTAGGCACATCTCTTGCATTTTCAACTCGTGTTGAGTAAAGCATTTGGTATTTATTTTGTATATTTAAATTAAAAATAAATATAATAACTAATAAATAAATTTAAATGAAATAAAATATATAGTAAACTTCCAAGTGGAGCTTTAATGTATCCACTCTCCACATGAAATTTTTATGCTTTTAATCATTGTACTAGAACTTTTTGGTGGTTAAATCACTGTTAAAAATTTATGTAAATGTTTGTTTTTCACTCCATATTCCCCCGTAATCACTCGTCTTGGGAAATCATTATTGGAAGTTAGATCATGTTATGAAACCAGCTCCAAAAATAGAAGAAGAGAGGTATCATCCACTTAGAAATAAGCCACTTCGAGGGGGAAACCTCCAATACATTACGTGAATGAAAAATTCTTGGATGCTACAAATGACAGAACCTCCTTTCTATATATAGGAGTCCATGGGGCCACAATGTAACCCTAGCCGACCTAACAATAATAATTTAAGGGCACAATAATAACAATATGGGGGTTACAAGGGTACAACAATAACAATAAGGGGGGCTACACTAACATAATAAGGGGCTACACTATTAATATAGGGACTTAACATGCCCCTCTCCTTCAAAAAAGTGTTGTCCTCAACGCCTGAGTAGCTCTGGGTGCTTCTGTATAAAATTCTCACCCTCCCATGTAGAATCTTCTGTGGGAAAGTTCTTCAACTTGATGAGATACTCTGAAATTGATCGATTTCGTAGCTGTCAAGTTCTTGTTTCTGTGACTACTTCAGGTTCCAATATGATTTTTCCTTCCTCGTCGAGTTCTGGAAATATTTTTTGAATTGGAAGATTTTCACCTATAACCTTCTTTAAGCATGAAACATGGAAAATTGGATGCACTCGTGAAGAAGCAGGAAGCCCTAATTTGTATGCCATAGTACCAATCTTTTGCAATACCTTGTAAGGACCATAGTACTTTGGTGATAATTTTTTATCCTTCTTAGCTTGCTTGAGGGACATTTTTTTGTATGGTTGTAGCCGTAAAAATACCCAGTCTCCTACATCAAAACTTCTCTCACTGTGATGTTGATCTGCCTATTGTTTCATTCAATTTTGTGCCAAATTCAGGTTATCCTTTAAGAGTTGGAGAACTTCTTGTTGATGCTCGATGTGATCTTCCATTGCTTGAACCTTCGAATTTTTTCTTAAGGATGATGTGATGGACGGTGGATGATATCCTTAAAGTGCCATAAATGGGGTCATTTTTGCTGCAGTATGGAAGAAAGTGTTATACCACAATTTAGCGAGAGGTAACCACTTGACCCACTGTGTTTGTTTATCAGATACAAAACAACGAAGATATCTTTCCAGACATTTATTTACTATCTCAGTTTGACCATTGGATTGAGGATGATAAGATGAGCCATGAGCTAATTGAGTACCCAAACAAGAAAATAACTCCGTCCAAAAATTTCCAATAAAAATGGGATCTCTATCACTCACAATAACCCTTGGGTTTCCATGTAGCTTTTGAATCATGTCCATAAATGTAGTATAAAATGTTCTTGCTTTAAATGGATGAGATAATGTGCAAAAGTGTGCATTCTTGGTAAGTCTATCAACTACCACCATGATGACACTCTTTCCTTCGGACTTAGGTAAACATGTGATAAAATCCATTGAAATCTCCTCCCAATGTTAACTTGGAATGGATAAGGGTTGTAGAAGACCCGGGGTCTTAATTGTCTCCACTTTATTCTGCTGGCAAACCAAACATTCCGCCACAAACTTCTGAATATTCGATTTAAGTCCATCCCAAAAAAAATCTTTCTTCACCATGGGGTAAGTTTTAAAAATCTGAAGTGTCCTCCTAAAGGAAAAGTGTGCAATTCCAAAAGAATATTTTTTTTAGTTGGGAATTCTTACAAAGATATAAGCGATCTTTGTACCATAAGGAATCATTTTTCCAACTAAATCTATCAGATGTACTAGGATCTTGCTGCAACTTTTGAATGAGTGTCCACACTTCTTCGTCCTTCTTCCATTCATCCCTTACTTTGGTTATCCAATCTAGTTGGATAATAGAAATGGCACAAAGCAATGCATCCACCACTTCATTGTTTCTTGAGAGTGCATCTGCAACAACATTTAACCTCCCTTTTTTGTATATTATTTCAAAGTCATAACCCAACATCTTTGTGACCCATTTTTGTTGTTCTTCTGAAGATAGTCTTTGTTCCAAAAAGTGTTTAAGACTATCATGATCAGTTTTTACCTTGAAGTGTCTTCCCATTAGGTAAGTTCTCCATTTCTTTAGTGCATGCAGTATTGCTAACACTTCCTTCTCATAAATAGGTTTCTGTAAATACTTTCCTTTGATTGGATGACTTTCAAAAGCAATGGGTCTTCCTTCTTGCATTAAAACAACACCAATTCCATTTCCTGAGGCATCACATTCCACAATAAAGGTTTTTGTGAAGTCTGGCGTAGCTAAGACTGGTGCTAGGAACATTTCCTCTTTAAGATGTTCAAAGGCCTTAGTTGCTTCAGGAGTCCATGAAAATGCATCTTTCTTCAATAATGTTGTTAGAGGTGCTGCTATTCTCCCATAATTCTTAACAAACTTGCGATAATACCCTGTTAACCCGAGAAATCCTCGCAACTTCTTTATGGTTGCGGGGACTTTCCATTCCTTAATGGCTTTAATTTTGTTAGGGTCTACTTTAACACCCTCGTGAGATACAATATGACCCAGATATTCCACCTCTTGTACTCCAAAGAAACATTTGGATGTTTTTGCATATAATTGTTTCTCCTCCAATAGTTTGAGCACCTTGTCAACATGTTGAACATGATCCTTCCAAGACCTATTGTATATTAGTATATCATCAAAAAATACTAGCACAAATTTTCTAAGGAAGGGTTTGAAAATGGAATTCATCAACCCTTGAAATGTAGAAGGTGCATTCGTAAGGCCAAAATGCATGACCAAAAATTCATAATGACCCTTATGAGTTTGAAATTTTGTTTTTGGAATATCTTTAGTCTTCATTCTAATTTGATGATATCCCAAACGAAGATCCAACTTGGTAAAATAAATTGCTCCATGTAATTCATCCAATAATTCATCAATCACAGGAATGGGAAATTTATCTTTAATGGTGAGCTTATTGAGCTCCCTATAATCTAGATACATGTGCTATGATCCATCTTTCTTGTTGACCAATACTATTGGAGCAGAGAAAGAACTTTGACTAGGTTGAATTATACCAACCTCTAACATTTTTGCATTAATATATTCAATTTCACTCTTTTGGACATAAGAATATCTATAAGGCATGATGTTTGGAGGAACACTTCCTGGAATAAAATGAATAACACGATCATGATCATGAATAGGTTGGAGCCATTTGGGAGTTTCAAACACCCTCTAGAATGATTGTCCAAGACTTTTTTGGAGATCTTCAGAACATTGCATTTTGATGTTGGAACTTCTAGTGAGCATAATTGTCCAATTACGCCTTGTTTTTATTTCTTTAGAAGATTTTTCTCATGACATTAGAGCTTATTATCTTTTCTCAGCCTTCGCAATACTCGTAATTCGACTTCCTTCTTCGAAAAAAAATTTCAAGAAAAGTTCTCGAAAATTAAAAGCTACCATCCCGAAAGATTATAACCATCGTACTCCTAGTACAACATCAGCACCTCCCATAGGAATGGAAAGCATTGGACTATTCAATACATATTCCCCCATTGTTAGCTTGATATTATGGCATTTTCCAGAGAAATTTATAGTTCCTCCATTTGCAACCATCACTTGAAATTCTAGTGTTGGGTATATAGGAAACAATTCAATTCCTTGGATACCTTACAATGAATAAAATTATGGGTACTACCTGAATCAATCAACACTATTACCTTTTTCTTCTTGATATGTCCTTATATCTTGAGAGCTTGAGGAGTGGTAGTTTCTGCCAATGCATTACATGATATGGTCGGACTCATTTCTTCCTCTTCTAGGGCTGGTTCTTGGTGTATATCCTCTTCTTGTTCATTTTCTTATTCCTCTTCACAATCTATGTAAAATAATTTATTCTCAGCACACTTATGACCTTTAGTGTATTTGCTATCACAACTGTCGCGAAGCCCTTTTGCTCTTTGTTCTTCCAATTTTTGTGGTGTCATCCTTGTAGGTTGTGGAAATTTATGAGTAGCAACACTTCCATCTTTATAGAAGTGAGTGGTGGGCTTCCTTGTCACCATAATTTTACATTCAAATTTTCTTGCCGACTTGAATTCCTTCTCCAATGAATCAGGTTCCAAAATGCGAACTTCATGTTGGATGTTATCCTTTAAAATACCTATGAAGAGATCAATCATGTGTTCCTCTGAAATATCAGTTACCCTTATATTAAATTTTTGGAAGTCCTCAATGTGCTCCCCCACTGAACACTTTTGCTTGAGATTTATCAATTGGCTAAAGAAAGTGTTGCTATTTGTATCCGCATAATGTGCTATCATTTCCTCTGTAAAAACCGACCAAGTGACAATTTTTTTACGGGAGCAAATCCATCTATACCATACAAATGTATTTTTTTCTAAATGTAAAGTTGCAATGCATACCTTTTGTGTGTTTTTCACATTATTGAGATCAAAATATTACTCCATCTGTAGTATCCATGTTATAGGATCCTTTCCATCAAACTTCCTCTATCCATTTTTGGAATATGGTGGTTCTTCCCTCCAGCATTAGAGTTTATGAAATCACGATTAACAATTATTTTGTTCTCATCATGAGTTTCCTCTACTATCTTTTCACCATTAGGAAACATTTCTTGTATCAACTTTGTCAAACCTTCCATCTCATCCATCTTATATTCCATGCCAGGTTCCATGCCATCCATCCTAGCTTCCATGCCATTCTTGAAACCATCCATCTTAGATTCCACGCCTTTCTTCAAGCCATCCATCACCTTTCTTCAAAACATCCATGTCATTTTTTGTTGCTGTTTGCGAGAGCGAAATTTGTTGCACTTGCCCTTGTAATTTTGATATGTCATGTTGCCATTCTTCGTCTTGATGAGTCATAGTGGAGCCTTCTAAAGGCTTAATGGGTGTTGAATTATTTTTAGGGGCCATTTTAGAATATAATACTAATATCTATTCTACAATATGTCCTTGGAATCAATTCAACTTGATTCTTCAAACAAGACTTATCCAATTCAAGAAAAAAAAATACACACCTTTTACTTGCTTTTGAGGAGCTCGATATTGAAATTGACTTATCTCTATACTTTCAGATCCTCAATATCTGAAATTAGGACCTTTAGTAGTCCTCTAAAGCTTCTTTGAAATTCCATAGGTCTGACTTGATTTGGATTCTTCAAGGCAAAGTTATGTC
This sequence comes from Pinus albicaulis, assembly GCA_034641835.2. NCBI lineage: Eukaryota > Viridiplantae > Streptophyta > Pinopsida > Pinales > Pinaceae > Pinus > Pinus albicaulis. The sequence goes on from CM076576.1 coordinate 845,491,977, forward strand.
CAATCTCCCACAATGACCTAATTATGGACTGGTTCAGTAGAGAAAACTTGTACGACTTGCCACGTGTCACTATTTTCTCCTTTGGCTCTAAAATTTATAGACAGGAAACTACAGTCCATGCACTTCCAGTCAATTTTACAGAATTCCAATCTGATGCTCAGAGAGAGAGTTATGAAGACTTTCCCATGCTCACCTATTTGAGATGCAATTTGGGAGCCTGAACAATACCTAACTTCCATAGATCATATCTTCGAAAATATTGCGACCAGGCTCTAAAATTTTTCGATGATGTTTCTCAGGATTTTGGCTTTGCGGTCTAAAAATTTCATCTTCTGAACCTTCTTAGAAAAAAAGTTATAGCGAAAATGCCATGATGACCATTTTCAGTGAAATTCAGGAGCCTGCAAAAATCCCTAAATTCCACAAATCATATCTCTGAAAATATTGCGAACCAAGCTCTAAAATTTTTCGACAATGTTCCTCAAGATTTCTTCTTCACACTCTGAAAATTTCAGCTTCTGAACCTTCATAGAAAAATGTTATAGAAAAAATTCCACGATGACCTATTTGGAGCAGTGAAACACTAGAATCCAAAGCTCTAATACCAAATGTTATGAAACCAGCTCCAAAAATAGAAGAAAATAGATATCAACGCCTTAGAAATAAGCCACTTTGAGGGGGAAACCTCTAATACATTACATGAATGAACAATTCTTTGATGCTACAAATGACAAAACCTCCTTTATATATATAGGAGTCCATGGGGCCACAATGTAATCCTAGTGGGGCCACAATGTAACGCTAGCCGAACTAAAAATAATAATGTAAGGGCACAATAATAACAATATGGGGGTTACATGGGTACAATAGTAACAATAAGGGGGACTACACTACCATAATAAGGGACTAAACTATTAATATAGGGACTTAATAGATCAATTTGATATTTTTTAGCCTAAAACGAAGGTCAGACTAGAGTAGAAAGGCGTAGAGAAAACATACCAATTGGTTTTGGGCACAAGGGAAATCAGGAAGAAATAAGACTGGATTTCGAAGATAGTTATTGAAAGCTTCTAAACACATGAGAAACAACCAACTTGAGTTTTCATAACATTGCGACAATCCATTTGGTTAAGGTTTCAAGGTCACATGTTCCACCCCTTGCAGATCACTATGTTTCTGTCACATAATTTTCTTAGAATTTCCGCTATACATGAAAGGTCACTACGGTAGGTTGTGGATTTGAAACTATACCTACATTTACCTTTGTGGGTAATGCCTTTTCCAGTTCATTTTTCCTACATTTTCCTATTGTCAAATGGGTTCATTTTTCCTATGGTTAAATTGGTGCAGCTAGAGCTTGGTTGGGTAGAAATCACTAGGATATACTACCGAAAAAAAGGAATATAATAATTTCCATTAGAATCTGTATCGAATTGAATTAGATAAAAAATTTCTTCCCTGAATTAATATATTAATATCTGAATTAATATATTTTCAGGACGAGGAAAATCTTGGAATGTTATATAGGCGATAAAAAGTGGCTGATATTGAACCCTGATATGATGGGGAAGCAGATGTGAGGAGGAGGAAGAAGTGTTAATGTAACTTTGGCATTATGTTCGGTAGGTGCCTTAGATGAAGTTTTTTATTTTATGAACGAATTTATTAAGGCCATTAATGTAAGTAGAAAAATTATTAGGGATTTAACTGGTGCTTTTTTCTATGAATCATTTTTTTAATTCCATTAATATAAGTAACAAAATTATTAGGGATTGAAGATCCTTATAGTTAGTGTATAAAAAAAATGGTACTGGAATTTTTCTCTTGTGAAAATAATATTTAAAATATATGAATTTATTAGTGTAAGAGACTCAATTTTTCAAAGAGAAGTTAAAAGGTAGAGGTTATATAGATATAGGCTAGTAGAGCAACAAGAGTGACCGCTAGAACAACAAGAGAAAACTGGATATATTCAAAGATAGCCAATACATCCATAAATGACGTCAATCCATCAACATTACCTGCTATGCACAAGATCCACATCCAATAATCCAATAAAAAAAAATACAATGGCTGGGTGAAAGTCAGGATTATAATGAAATCCTCTAGGGTTTTTTCGTATCATGAAATAGTAAATCCGCTACTTCAAAATATTTCTACAAAGCAAATAAAAAATAAACAAGGGTAACCCAAAAGACAAAGTTGTCAAAGCCATTTAATTAGAGTAGAAGAAACATTGATTGCCAATTATTGTTCATCTAGGCTCTTAAGTGGTGGCCAATCGAAAACATTGAACTAATTTCAAATGTTCCATCCAAAAGAGATAATAAATAGAAATTTGTGTAGCAGTGTTCCCTTCTTCTCATGAAAACAACAATTGGAAACTATGGGTCTCATGCAAATTACAATTTTGACATGACATGAATGGTAGGTCTCTCTAGACACATAAAAAATAAATGTCTAAAATAAAAAATATAATGTTTTGATATATATAGTTCTTATGGAAACTATATAGACACATGTTACTCTAGACATTTAATGCTTATGAATAAATTTTAACATTAACGTAGCATTAATACATATCAATATTTATGACTTCCTCACTTATTAGTCTTAAGTTTTAAAATGAAGAATGGTACAGTTAAAGTACTTGTCCCCGATATGAGGCCAAATAAGATTATGATTCCTTTGATTACTTAAAAGGAAAAGATTGTTTTCGTTCATTGGTTAAAATGAAAAAATATGTCATTAATATAAATGAACTTTCGTTAAAAGGAAAAAAAAATTGATTAGTTTCAGTATCCCACAAATATCCATTGAAAAGACGATTGTTATAATCCCTACCAACCGAAAAGAAAAGGGACTAATAAAAAAATAAAAATAGATTATTTTATAATATATATTCATGATTTTAGATTCAGTTAACCTAAATGTATAGTCCAAATCATATAAAAGTCTAAATTATATTTTAAAAAATTAACATTTAAAATAAAAAATTTAATAAAATCATTTTTAATAATATAATTTAATTTTAAAATACAATTATTTGTTTATATGGTTAAACACATGCTTATGTATATTGGTTATTTAATAAAAGAATTTACCTTTATTGAATATCTAGACAACAAACTACTTATGAAGAGAGGTATTCTAGTTATATATTAACGATTAAAATATGAAGTAAAAAGTTTGAAGGTAGGAAAAAAAATTAAATTTGATAAAATATAAATGTATTTATTGAAAATTTATATAGCTAAAATAAAATTGTATTTGAATATTATTTTTCAATAAAACATAATGACTATATTTTTGTATCTATATTAACTTAGAATTTAAATAATAATTTTTTTTTATAAATAATATTATATAATTATAAATAATATTGAATTTTTTTAATGTTAATTGTATATATTTTTCAAATTAAACAAATTAGTAGAACCTAAAATTATAAAGTCAAAGGTTAAGAACACGTCCAATAATCTTAGTGGACTCAATTATTTTTTGTGTTTTGAATGAATAGATTATACACGTACCAATATATTTTCCATTAAATAAGGTAATAACAAATTCTATCATATATAATAAATAAAAGATTTATATATTTTAAAATTATAACATATATTTTAGTATTAATTTGAATTTATATATTTTATAATTAATTTATATATATTCACTTGGTATGAAAATGTAGATATATTTAAAAATTTCGAAGAAAATGAATATATTTTATTCACTTTTGCTGTATTTTCATATAATAATGAATTTCCATCTTTGATTATAATATTTTTATTAAAATTAAACAGGATTGTTCAATGAATGAGTATATTTATCTATTAAAATACAACATATATGTAAGAATATATTTATTAATTAAAATACAACATATATGTAATTTTTCATGAGACAAATTATAAATATTGATAATTAATATAAAAATGGAAATGCGTAATTTTTTTTTAAAATTATTTTATTAATTTGAAAATTATTTTTCCAAAAAATTTATTAAATATTTTACTAAAAAAGTTTCGTTTTCAAATGTGGTATATAGAATCGATTTTTTTCTTAAATATTTTTGGAGCTTTTATGATTGTAACTATTAACATCTACACTTTTATTGACATCCACTCTTTTGGAGAGAACAACGATCATGACTATTAAAATCCACATTTTTATTAAAATCCACAGTTTAGATGGCTCAGAGAGATTAATGAAGGTACGAAATTTGCATTAATTAGTTCACATAGTGGTTTAATTTAGAATATCTCATATATATTAAGGTTTCATGGTGAGTATTTTCATAATTATCGAATGAATTTTTATTTGATTTCAAAAGTATGGATGTGAAGTTATGCCCATAATAATTTCTTTCTCAAAATTTGAAATTTTTGTCACTATTATTTTTGTAAAGGGTGGAAACACTAAATTTTCAAATCTGAAAATTATATATATATATATATATATATATTATCGAAGTATATCTCTTATGATTATATTGCAGTTCTAGTTTTGAATTCAGAGTGGTAGCATATCATTTATAGTAAATATCACTTATGGTAGTTGTTATAGATTTACTACGGTTGTTAAATTTCAAATATATAGTCTTTGTATATTCCTTATAATAATTGTGTTGACAAGTAAAAATGTACCACAAATAGTAAGGGATATCCCCATGTGAAGTCCCAATTATAACTCACGTCGTTTGGGATAGGAGTCCCATCCAGTATGTGGGCTTGACTCTCACAATGTTTCTTTATTTCTCCATGATTTCAAGTGAAGAGATCTTAATGTGAGGACGAGTATGAAATCGTCACGAATAAAGATGAAGGTAGGACACAATTGATACACTTTTAATACTAATTACAATAATATAACAACACCATGATAAGACCAAGTATATCCTTAAAGTAGTTATTTAGATAAAGCCATCTAAGACATACAAGAACACCAAAAAATAATTGTGAAATAGTTCACCACTAATAACTAGTCTAATGCAAGAAATAAAACAACCTAGATTTAAGAAAACATATGAGAAATAATTCATGAATTAGTTCATAAAAAGATAATGCATGTGAAAGAAAATATTCATATACAATCAAAGATTCATATAGCCATTATAAGCATCATGAAATGCACAAGAATCCATGCCAAGGATGAAAATTTTCTCACTAATAATGCTACAAAAGGTACCTGCACTGCAGGTCCATCACAATCCAATAGTCAAAGGCAACCTTCTCATATTATCTCCATTATGAGTCTCTAGTCGCACCACAACGCAACCTAAAATTACCAAGAGCAAGAGTGCTTGTTGTTTGATAAATAGAAAAAGACTCAAATGCTAAATGCCAATTACTTGAGACAATAATACAAATGGGAAGGTGAATTGTCACTTACCAACTCTTCGACACCTCATGACTGTTTAATTATTTCTGAATTTTACAATTCATATTTACTTTTACATTATTTTATCATTTTCCAACAACTATCAATTGCACCAGATGTTGCAAAGGAAACTGTGTAAGGAAATAACATATAGCACTAATTAATGCTTTTAAAAAATATTGAAAGACAAAAAAATATAAACAAAAGGAAAGGACCATGCTACACTGAAATATAACTACAATATTGTTTCCTTGAACCTTACAGATCATGAAGCGTATGTCAAAGTTAAATATGCACCTATTAAATATTGTTTAATATACCAAGTTTTCATTGTATTTCTAAGTGTCCTAAAAGGAATTGATTTATAGTTTAGTAAATAATATGAATTTGGTCACTTTTTTTCTTTGTGCATATAGTAAATCATATATGGAGCGATGACTTTCATCACTTCAACAGTAATAAAAACAGGGTTATTTCGAAAACAACTCCAACACCGAGAGATATTTTGTAGCAGCTACGTAATTGGTGAACATGTCTTTCTATATGGTGTTGGCTACTGGGAATATCTTTCTTGATCATGTATAGAATAAAGTAAATTACATTTAGCTTATACTACATTTACCATGAAATTTTCAACATTCACGACATACTTTCCATCACATTTTTACAACAAATTATAACAGAGTATCATGCATTTCTTATAATATCTAAATTCTCATGTATGCAACAATGTGGATTTCGTCACTATAAGAGTAGTAAAAAAATAATATATTGAGAAAACAACTCCAACACTGAGAGATACTTGCTAGTAACTATGAAATTGGCGAACATGTATTGCTCTTTTGTATTGGTTATTGGGTATAGCTTTCTTGATCTTGTATAAAATATTGTAAATTTACATTTAGCTTATACTACATTAACCATGAAATTTCGAACATTTAGGGCACACTTTCCATCACATTTGTAGAACAAATTACAATAGAGTAGCACACTTTTTTTTATCATATCTAAATGTTCCTATATGCAACAACAAATTTGATAAAGGAGTCACAACATCAACTGGCATTGTTTGATTCCAAATCGGATTCAATTACAGGTTGTTTGGTTGAACTTTGGAAACTTGTCTGATTGAGAGGGTATTAATGCATTGTCATGAAAATCACATACATGGTATCAGACTATCTTCCGAGTCACTGTTTCCATAGAGAATGTGTTCAAGAGATAAACGTTCTTATCTTTCTCCTTAAAATAATAATTTTGATTGAGATATTATTATATTTAAAAGAAAATAATGTAGTCATTGCCTTGAAAAGGGTGCATATTAGTATAATGTGTATAGCTTATGCACATTAAAAAATAAGTTATGTTTGTATGAATTCCCGAAAAAATTGTATATCTATATTAATTATATGAACTATATGAAATGATTGAATTACTTCATCAATATTCTCTCCATGAATATGGAAATTGTTCTCTCTTAATATTTCCCACAATTTTCAAAAGTGTGAGGTTAATGAGATACACATTACATTGAATTGATTGAGATATCTGATAAAAAGATAAACCTAAAACCTTGTCGTACTTAATGGATATAGTCTGTGGAGATTTATTTCCTCAAGTGCAATGGGATTTTGTTTAGTGATTTGTAAGTTTTGGTTATATAACAAGATAAACAAATCTTTAGTGATTATATAAATTTTGATTATATACCAGAATAGACCAATCAGAATAGAAATTTTTGGGTGCTCCATGGAAATGATTAGTGATTATATACATTTCGATTATATACTAGAATAGAGCAATGTAGAGCAATTTTTGGGTGCCCCATGGACATTGGTCCATAAATTTTGGTATTCAGAGGCTAAATTTGGCAATTTCGACAAGTTTATTAAGATTTTATTGCTATTTATGAGTGTTTGATGGACTTTGGTGTATACTTTTGGTATTTTGAGTTAAATTTCATAATTTTCATAAATATTTTAAATATATTTTAAATATTTCAAATATCGTATAAATACTAATTGCATCAACCCTCACCTCCATAATAGAATTATTCAATTTGAGAATCCGTGCAAGTAAAGAATTTCTAGAATTTGAATTGAAATGAGAAGTTTTTTATTATTATGAAAACAATTATAGATTAATAAATGGAAAAAAAATTATTGTCGTAAAATATAATTATAAATTAACACACTTTTGATTATGGAATTTCGATTCGAAATTGACTGGAAATTTTGGGACATTTTGAAAATCTTGCCTTATGTCGTCTAGATTTCTAGAGTATTTTGGAGTGTGAAGTGGCTTAATGTAAATTAATTATTAGACAAATTTAAAGACCATTTTAACTAGATTGCAGTTTAAAATAATATATTTATCTTCACTAATGTTCTATAATTTCTAGAATATTCTAGAATTTGAAACATAAATGAAAAGAAAAATTTATTGACCTTTCCAAAACATAGTGTAGACTAAATTAGAAAAAAAATTTAAATACTATTTCAATTAAATTGCACATTCTAAAAGATTATTGAAATCTTCATAATGTTCAATAATTTCTAGAATATTTTATAATTTGAGAAAAAAAAGGAAAACGTTTACTGTCCATCAAAGAATTATAAATTAAAAAATAGAGATATTTTTGTTTGAATGAAAACAATTATAAATTAAGAAGTGGAAAGATTTTTATTTTCATTTATAAATTAATAAAAAAATATTTGATTATGGAATTAAAAAAAAATAATTAATTTCAATATTATTCTAAATAAATTTATAAATTATATTTTCAAAATTAGAGAAATATAATTAAATTAAAAAATATATATTTTCAAAACTAGTGAATAAAATGAATTTATAAATATCTATAAATTATATTTTCAAAATAAAAAACAACCTATATGATCATATTCTCTAAATTAAATAGACTACACTCTATCCTATTATTATCTAAAAAGCAAGTAGTTACCTTTACACCTTATTATATCATCTTCCTTAAAGAAAAGTATTTACAAATATTTACTTAATAAGATTACCACTATAAATACAAATATTTACTTATTTTAAAGAAAATTATAGCTAGACATCTAACATAGAAGACTATATAAATAACAATAAAGAGAAGGATTTATAATTTGAAGCATCACGAATAGTGTAATAAATAGGGCATACATAAAAATGATAAACCTTAGAAAAGATATTAGAATAAAAAAATGGAATAGAAAGAAAATGTATAAAATTTTATAAAATAATTGAGGAAATTTATTGAATCATAATTTGGGTAAAAACTACCTTGTAAATGGGAAATTGTGTTTTTAGATATATGCCAACACTAAATTTTTTCAGATTTTGAGAATACTTTGAAATATAATAGAGAGAGGCCAAGAGAAATAAAGCATAACCATTAGTGTATCAAATAGGGCTTGTATAGAAATGTTAAATCTTAGCAAAATCATTGAAATAAAAAAATGGAAGAGAAAAAAAAAAAGGATATGATTTTATAAAATAATTATAATTTTGAGGAATATTATTCAATTTTGACTTGGAAAAAAAAATAGAAGGGAAAATCCACCTTATAAATGGGAAGTTGTATCTTTTTTTTGTAATCTTGACAAGACTACATCTTCATCATGCCCAATATATCACCCTAATCGAGGTGGCGGGGAATTGAACATACGACTTCACATGAAGGAGCACATTAACAGAGCACCTCATCACCGTCTATCCAAGATTCCGTGGATAATCTAAATTCTTCGATTTTTTTTAAATCGGTATACTACCAACATCCTTCATGTCACTTCTTGGAATTGAACTTGGTTGGGGAGCATTCCATTCCCTCCTCCCAACCACCCAGAATAACCCCAATTGACTTTCCATAACATTGACAAGACTACATCTTCATCATTTCAATTATATCACTCGGATGGGGGTGCGAATTGAACTAGTGACCTCACATCAAGGAGTGGTATAATAAAGCACCCGATCATTGTCTATCCAAGAACACGTGGATAATCTAAATTCATCGATTTTTTTCACAGGTATACTACCAACATCCTTCATGTCACTTGTTGCATTTGAACTTAGGTGGGGAGCATTCCATTCGCTCCACCCAACCACCTAGACCAACCCCAATTGACTTTCCATAAGCTTGGGAGGACTACATCTTCATCATTTCTCTAATTGACTTAGTGACTTCACATCAAGGAGTTGCTTATGCTATCACCGGATCACCATTTATCCAGGACGCCGAGAATAGAAAATTGTATAATCATATATATGCCAATACTTATTTTATTTAGATTTTGAAAATACTTTAGAATATAATAAAGAGAAGCAAGTGAAATAATTAGAATTTTTATTGGATTCCAAAATATTATCAAAACCTACATCTAAATAAAAATGAATATGAAAAAAAGAAGAAGTTAATACTTTAATACTAATATTATTGGTGTTAATACTAATATTAATATTATTCATAATATTAATACTAATACTTGGATTAATACTTCAATATTAATATTAATTGATGCTAATCCACTGAGAAGCCTATATATTTGAAGTTATAGTGGAAGGAGATGTTTTGAATTTTTCAATCCATGGCGAGGGTTCATTCTTCACAGGATATTCTTCGTCTCAACACTTATCTACGGCGCTCATGCATTTCACCAATATCTTGATATCGTCCCATATACTTTGTAACGTATGTCGTCGCTGAATTTGAATCGACAAGCCTCTCTCCTCGCAAATCCTTTGTAACCTATTTCGTCGCGGAATTTGAATCGACAGGCCTCTCACCTTCCCAATTTCCACGTTAAGAAATGCGTTACCTGGTGTTTCTTCCGTTGCATAAATAGTGGACATCAAATTCCTTACCTTGTAATGGAATGAACCTCTATGCAGTCGAAGATCCTTCTCACGACCATTTGGTTCGGTTTGCTATCAGATGAACTGAATAGAAACGATGATCGTCCGGATGTTGGCCGGAGGGTTCTCCCAGGGTCACCTACTGGAAAACCATCATTTGTGCATCCTTATGCGTTAATGGGAAGCAAGTTTTCATCGGCAGACGTTATCCAGAAATCTTGAAAAACATGAAGGCTATTAATATTTTTTACTGTGCTTCTGCCAAATGCGGTGGAGGAACCGACATAGCCACCAAAAAGTATTGCTTCGCCTGCCTGAAGAATAACAATACGGATCAGGCGAAGCCGTACCTTTTGGTGGGCATGTCGGTTCCTCTGCGCCATTAGGCAGAAGCGAAGTCAAAAATATAGACAGCCTTCATGTTTCTCAATCTTTCTGGATAACGTCTGCCGATGAAAACTAACTTCCCATTGACGCAAACGCAGACAATGGTATTCCAGTAGGTGGTCCTCATGGGAGCCGAAGCAGAGGGAGAAGTCATTCGGTAATAGTTTAGTTTTAATCAGTGTAGTATAACTGTTTTATGTTCTAATTTTTCTTTTTAGGAATTCTAACTGTGATAATGTTAACTGTTATATGTTTTAGGTTTTTTTTTCTGGGGCCGATTTCAGTTATCCAATTTATGGTTTTTTATATTCTTATTAAATTTTAAAATGTTTTTATTGTATTGACATTTTGTAAAATATTTAAATTGGGTATTCCAACCAATTTTTATATAATCTTAAGCCATATTTACAAAGAAATTGAAAACATAGACACTCAAACTTAAATTTAAAGAAAAATTGACCAGATAAACCCTCAAACGTAAATTTAGAAGACGTATCTTACACAGTTTTCATTAATATGATATTCAAAATATAATTTTTATAATTTCACGAAAACTACTATCACATAATTCTAATTAATAGTGATAGTTTTAATCACAATTTGAAATAGTAAAAGAATATGAATAAAAAGGCCTAGGGTAGAAAATACTAATTCTATGCTTACCAATTTCAATATTAGCCCTTTTGAAACCCAAAAATAATGATGTTTTGAGGAAGTCATTTTCTTTTTCTTTATTGAATAAGGGACCTAATACTTTTTACATATTTTTAGGTCAATAATCATAGTCATATTGTGACAAAGATTGTCTTTTAGTCTGACATCACATTATGATAATCTATGGTCAACAAAGGTCCAACGTTGCATTGTGATAAAGATTTCCTCAATATGAAATTCAATGGTGGTCAATGGTGGTCCAATGTCACATTATGAATAAATATTACGTCAATATCAAAGTTCGCCATGGTGAACCGTGTTTATTTTAGGGTTTATAATAATTATCTTAGGGTTTGTATACCTCGGGTTTATAAAATTAATCCCTTGGGTTTAATATTAGTCCCTTAGATTTATAACCCCTTATTTATTAGTCCCTTGGGATTATAATATTAATCTCTTGTGTTTATTAATCTAAGGGTTCATAAACTTAGTGTATAATATTAACTATAGGGTTTATAATCATGGTCAACCATGGTCCAATATTACATTGTGACAAATATTGTAAGAATATGAAAATAAACCATGGTCAACCATTGTCAACCATCATCACCAATGATAAATCATGGTTAACCATGGTTGAATGCCACATTATGACATAGATTGTCTCAATATGAAAATCAACCATGGTCCTACATCTAATTGTGAAAAAGATTGTCTCAATATTAGAATCTATTATGGTCGACAATGGTCCAACCTCGCATTGTGACAAAGATTGTTTCAATATGGAAATAAACCATGGTCAACCATGTTTATTATACTGTTTGTAATATTTATCATAAGGTTTATATACCTTGGTTTATAATATTTATCATAAGGTTTATATACCTTGGTTTATAATATTTATCTTAGGGCTTATCATAGGAATTTCTTAATATAAAAATGAATCATGGTCAACCATGGTAAACATTGATCTAAGATGGTTGACCATGGTCAATTATCATCAACCATGTTCAACAATGGTCCAACGTCACATTGTGAAAAAAATTGTCTCAATATGAAAATCAACCATGTTCTTCCATGGTCCAACATCACGTTGTGACAAATATTTTCACAATACAAAAATGAACCATGGTAAACCATGGTCACATTGTATCAAATATTTCTCTTGGTCTAACATCACATTGTGACAACCATCGTCATCCATGGTAAACCACAGTCCAATATCACATTATGACCAGGATTGTCTCAATATGAAAATCAACCATGGTAAACCATGGTCCAATGGCACATTGTGACAAAGATTCTTTCAATATAAGAATTAATTTTGGTCAATTGTGGTCCAATGTTGCAATGTGACAAAAACCATGGTCCAACATAGTCCAATGATGCACTCTGACAAATATTATCTTAATATGAAGACCAAACCTAGTCAAATATGGTCGATCTTTGTCATCGACAGTCCAATGTCATATAATTTTGAGAAACATTATCTCTATATGAAATCAACCACGATCAATAATAGTCAGCCATGGCCAAGTGTCACATTGTGACAAAGATTCTCTCAATATGAAAATCAATCATGGTCAATCATGGTCATCCATGCTCCAATGTCACATTGTGACAAAGATGGTGTCAATATGAAAATCAAACATGGTCAACCATGCTTGTTTTAAGGTTTTAATATTGATCATAGGGTTTATATACTTTCAGTTTACAATATTAATCCACTGGGTTTAATATTATTCCCTTTAGTTTTTAGTATTAATACATTGAGTTTATTATTATCTTGGGCTTATAATATCAATTCCTTGGGTTTATAATCCTTTAGGTTTATAATATCCTACCATGTTTAGGAAGACATCACCCTACAATGCCAGCTCTAACATGATTCAGAAACTCAAATGGCCAATCATGTACACCGCCACTCCACCACACCTGACCTCTTGCCACACTTCGCATCACATGCAGTCGCACTTGGATTGCCTCACTACGTCTGCGCACGTGCCACATGACTTCAAAAGGCATAAAATATCTTCATTCTGCCATCTCATTGATGCTCCATCATGTCTTAAGAGCCATTCTTGTTATTCCCCCAACCATCACGCCACTAATCCAGCTTGCCTCGCGCACCTCCACTGCCCTCCTTGTTGCGCACTCCCCTAGTTGTGCGCCCCAAGGTACGAGCCCTATGTCGTGCATCCTCCCATTGCACGTCCCTCCCCCTGTGATTCTTCCTGTCCCCCCCCCCCCCCCCTGTTGGGTGCTCCCCCGTTGCGCGCTTCCCTGTTGTGTGTCCCTCCCCTTGTGCTTCTCCCTACTGTGCACCATCTGAGGAGAGCTCCTCGGTTGTGCCCCTAACTCGCTGCACGCCTTTGCTACGTGTCCTCCGACTGCGCATCCCCCTACCCTTGGCCTTGCCTATTTTCTCGACAACCTCTCCATGGCCCCGCGATGTAGAAATTAGTATACACTAAGCATGCATACATCCAGATTCCCCTGATCTCACAATATTTAACTTCTTGCAAAATACAAAATCCTTCCACTATAATTCTTGTGGAAATTTAGTCAACAATTGCAAAACACATGAAGCAATAAAAACACACATAACACAGTTGTTTAATGGGAAAGCCTGAAGCTGAAAACCCCAACTATCATATATTATGTATCATGGAGATCATGTAACAATATAATACAAAGCTTAGTACATCAAGCTCTCAGTACAATATAATCGTCACACACTAATCAGGAACAATCTTGCAAATCCATGCACTGATCTTTGCCCCCTGCTAGCCTGCCTCTACTACGCAATCCAAGCTGATTAAAAAGACCAATCAATCCATGCATGACTATGGTCACAACAGATAGTCTATCTCACTCTTTCACCTATCTCTGCACTAGGTCTCCATTGGATCTGACATGCACTATAGTTAACTGCTGTGTTGTTCAGTTGATTAATGAGTTATTATTTGCGAATTAATTAACTAATTAATTCCCTCCACTCTCACTAGTGTATTATTCAGTTAGATTACATACAACTAGCTCAACCGAGTCTAACTGAGTTAAAATGAATACAACTCCATGAACTACTCTTCCAACTTTGTCATAAATTTGCCACTTCAGTTCTAACTGAGTCCTCCATGAATGAACTCTAGTAAACCCTTAGGAATTTCGTAATTCCTTCAGCCCACTGATTTGACAAATCTGTTCACTGAAATAAAGTGCTCCAAGAGAATAAGTTGATGTTTAGTGTCTAATTATTATTAAGAGTTAATAATAATCGACATGAATCTATTTTTAGATCGACGATCTATAAATAGACTTCACCCAATATTATAAAAATAGAATTTCATCTATTTTTCACATTTGACCAACCATCCACAAATAACATCCTACAACTTATAGAATATGCCCACCATGTCTAAAAATAAACATACACCTAAAAATAGCCTGTGTGGACCCCACCTACTTTAGGTGATTATTTTCCAACTAGGATCAAGGATGATGTTTCAGGATGCCTCCTTCACTGTTTCTTGTTGCAAACTTCAACACTCCCTCTCAACAAGAAAGGACTGTCTTTGCATGCGACATGCAACTCCATGCATTTGCCCTGTAACCTTTGCAAGCGGCCTGCAACTCCATGCATCTGCTCTACAACTCTTGCTGCAACACTTCCCAAACTAAAAGGCTCCAAACAAATCAATCAATATAATGCATCTGTCATCAAAGTCTTCGACTTCCGCTTAATTACTGCACATGTCTTCAGGAACCACTGTGTTGTTGAACTCTGCACCCATGCACTCTACACTTGCTGTCAACTCTGAACCACGCTCTAGTATCTGACATTGTCACTTTGATCTGCCTGCATCAATCCAACTGATCATGTTACTGCTGCTCTGTGGGCTCCTCGTAGCCAAGTTCAATTCATGAGATCCACACCATCTCAATGAATCCTTCCCAGAAATCTCTTCTTGGGATTACTCATGCATGTCACCCCACCTCTCACCTGGTGGTATAGTTGCATGCACTCCCTCTACCCATTTGGCACGAAATTTCTGTGCATGAGTGGTTGCTCCCACTCTATGATCCTCACCTTGTGGTTGCTCCTCATCCCGATGTTCACTCTTACCTGCATGCAAAACTTTCTCCCTCTCAAGCATTAATTGCATGGCTTTCTCACACTTCCCAACAGTAGGAAGCTCCGTAGAAATCTCATATACTTCAAGTCTGTAGAGATTCTCAGCTCGAATCCCAACCTTCTTGACTTTCCTTGTTACTTTGTGCTGAAGGAAATATTTTCCTTCACTAAAGACAACATCATAGCCTTTATCCTCTAACATTGCGACTGAGATTAAATTATTCTTTAAACCTAGAACATGCACAACATCTTGTAAAAGAATGAGTTTACCTAACGCCATTTGAAAGGTAATGGTACCAATGCTGGTCGCATTGTGTCGTCCATTGTCGCCCAACTCAACATGCAACTTGATATATTTCTCCACCAAGTCACTGAAAAGGTTCACATCTCCCGTCATGTGAAAGGAAGCACCACTATCAAAGTACCACCCCGATCCCAATGCACTAGACACCATGCATGAGATTAATGAGAAGTCAAGCTCAAATTGTGAGGTAAGAGCCTCACGAGCTGCAGCTCCAGCAACCATCTTGTTCTTCTTCTTATGTGGACAATTTGTGGCAATATGTCCAAACTTGTGACAGTAAAAACACTTCACTTTGGACATGTCATGCTCTTTTCCATCTTCACCGGCCTCAGATATAGAATGGAATTTCTTCCCCTTCTTCTTCTTTGCCTTGGCAAGCAAAGCACAGTCCTCTTCATCATCATGCCTTGATTAAGAGCCATCCCTGGTATTTCACCTTATCTCCTCCTGCAGAAGATCTGACCAAAGTCACTCCCAACCCGGCAGTTTCTCCCGTCCATTGATAGAGCCTTCGTAGCTATGCCAACTCTTTGGAAGCTCAAGGAGAGCCAAGCTCACCAAGTCATAAACATCAACCCTGAATCCTACACTCCCAAGCTCATCCCTGCATTGGACAAACTTTTTCAAGTATACCAGAATAGTGTCGTTCTTCTCCATTTTTATTTTTCTAAGCTTGTCTTTAAGTGCCAACTTCCTCTGGTCGCTTCTGCTTTGGAAAAAATCTGTCAAAGCCTTCCACATAGCATATGGAGTGGCTTTCCTATGAAGGCTTGAGACAATATGGTCTCTCACACCTTCCAACAGAATCATCCTCGCCCTTGCTACTTTCTTTTGCCATGTGTCAAGTACTGCAGCATCCGCCGAAGTGGGCTTAGGAACATCTCTCTCGATGAATTCCTTCAAGCCATTATCTTCAAGCACTTCCTCCATCCAGTCCTTCCAGGATATGTAGTTAGAGTTTCCCTCGAGTGCATACTACAACCAAAACCCATTGAAATACATTTCAATGTATACTCAAATGTCGCACCAAGAAACTCCTGCAGCAAATTCGAGTTTTTCCACCTGCACAAAACTCAGCACCACTTCACAATTGCAATCTCCACTAATTAACACAGCTCCGATACCATGTAGAAATTAGTATACACTAAGAATGCATACATCTAGATTCCCCTAATCTCACAATATTTAACTTCTTGCAAAATACTGAATCCTTCCACTATAATTCTTGCGGAAATTTAATTAACAATTAAAAAACACATGAAGCAATAAAAAAACACATAACACAGTTGTTTAATAGGAAATCCTGAAGCTGAGAACCCCAAATATCATATATTATGTATCATGGAGATCATGTAACAATCTCATACAAATCTTAGTACATCAATCTCTCAGTACAATATAATCATCACACACTAATCAGGAACAATCTTGAAATCCATGCACCGATCTCTGCCCCCTGCTAGCCTGCCTCCACTGCGCAATCCAAGCTGATTAAAAAGACCAATTCAATGCAATCCCATTCTCCTTGACTGCATTATTCTCATTGGCAACTCCAATGTATATATAGAGGTAATCCATGCATCACTATGGTCACAACAGATAGTTTATCTCACCCTTTCACCTATAACTGCACTAGGTCTCCACTGGATCTAACATGCACTGTAGTTAACTATTGTATTGTTCAGTTGATTAATGAGTTATTATTTGTGAATTAATTAACTAATTAATTCCATCCACTCTCACTAATGTATCATTCAGTTAGATTAGATACAAATAGCTGAACCGAGTCTAATTGAGTTAAAATCAATACAACTCCATGAACTACTCTTCCAACTCTGTCATAACTTTGCCACTTCAATTCTAACTGAGTCCTCCATGCATGAACTCTAGTAAACCCTTAGGTATTCTGTAATTCCTTCAACCCACTGATTTGACAAATCTGTTCACTAAAATAAAGTGCTCCAATAGAATAAGTTGATGTTTAGTGTCTGATTATTATTAAGAGCTGATAATAATTGACATGCATCTATCTTTAGATCAATGATCTATAAATTGACTTCGCACAATCTTCTAAAACTAGAATTTCATATATTTTCACATTTGACCAACCATCCACAAATAGCATCCTGCAACTTATATAATATGCTCACCATGTCTAAAATAGACATACGCCTAAAAATAGCCTGTGTGGACCCCACCTAGTTTAGGTGATTATTTTCCAACTAGGATCAAGGATGATGTTTCAGGATATCTCCTTCACTATTTCTTTTTGCAAACTTCAACACGCGATTGTCAAAATCCCATCACGGGCAGCCATAGAGGTGCGTTCTCGGGGTGCTATCACCAATGCCAAGACTAGCGTCTGGAATCCATTGAAGGTTCCTCATCACGAAGCCACGAAAGCTGTTACACCAATTTTTGGTCAGCTAACCTGATACTAATAAATGGACCACAGTACACCATGTAAGACCAATTTTACCCTAAGCAAAATTGCTTTCACTATGAAAAATAACTTAGTAATCCATTATTTATTAAGATGTTTATGGTCTAAACAGGAAACCCCGCAAGGAATAATTGAATAAATCCTTATTTGTTTGATTTTCCTCAAGGCATAATTAGTTAAAAAATAGTTTAATTAATATTCCTGAACCCAAAACAGGAAATTTAATTAGATAAATCACTATCTATCTTATTATTTTCTAGGGATAATTATTTAAACCTTATTTAGATAGTATTCCTTTTGAAATTTCACCAAATCATTTATAAATAATTGAATAAATTACTATTTATTTAATTATTACTCAACCACATTGTTAAAATAATAAATAAATCATTTATTTATTTATTATTTACAAATGAAGGGATTTCACCAAATTCAAATCATTTTTCCCTCCAACAAATATAATAAAATATTCCATAAAAGTTGGATCTAGATTTGGTTAATAAAATTTTAATTATGCACCAATATCTAGACTAACTCAATATTTTGTTATAAATTGAAGGTTTTTTCCCTTCATTCACTACCTTTTGTTGCCTAAAGGTCACTCTGGATCTATACTCTTGGTCTGACATTGATCCTCCATCATTGTCACATTTTTCTATCTTTTTGCTTGTGAACTCCCCTTGAGTTTCATTTTTTTCTAGGTTTTGTGCACCATCA
Source organism: Pinus albicaulis (assembly GCA_034641835.2). Lineage (NCBI taxonomy): Eukaryota > Viridiplantae > Streptophyta > Pinopsida > Pinales > Pinaceae > Pinus > Pinus albicaulis. The sequence goes on from CM076576.1 coordinate 845,510,856, forward strand.
AAGGAGAAGAATCTTAGATCTGAAGCCTTGAGGACATACAAAAACCCATCCCATTGAGGGGGATTGGTAACATCTTTCTATGTTCCTTTCCTAGGTGTTATAAATAGAAAAATTCTTTAAAAATATCCTTGTCTTGTCTATTGGATGCATGGAGCAACTCTTTCTTTTATTTGTTGTTTAATGTCTTTAACTGCATAGATCTGGATTTTGTAACATTTATCTTGGTCAAATAACTGTAGATAAGAAATTGGTAGCCATCTTTGATGTGAGGGTTGTTTGTTATGCACAACTAAAGTGGGTTTTTTTCATACGCTTGTGATTAGAATTCATACTGACAACTGGCGACTCCAGAAGGGTTTATAACTATGACCAATGTCATTTTTCCGATCCCTGCATGACCAGCTGCTTCAACCCCTATGATTTTTCTTCAGATTCTTCTTTTACTTTCCTTGATGTTGTTTTTAACCTTTAAAGCTATAAAACAATAAAAATTCTAACTTCTATGTGTTTCCGAACCTGTGGCACAGGTGACAAGTATCGGCCACAGCTGAGACGACAATTTTTTCTGAAACCTGCTCTCGAGAGTGACGGAAGTGTAGGTCACACTTTTTGGACCGAAAAATATAACCTCAACCTTAAGGACGTAGAAAAATGCGTAAAACCTGTGACCTCTACTGAAAACAGGTCAGAAACTACGACTCATACTTGTTGCGGGAATTTTTGTGTGATTTTTCTGGGTTTGTCTAGGCTATTGTTCAAGGTTGTCTGACCTCTACCTCCACTCGTTTTGGACCTGTACTTGATCTTTTTTACTCATCGAAGTCAGAACCTAGCCCCCTATAGGTTCAGTACGCTTCCATCTTTCTAGGAGGATTTTAGCTAAAGGAGGTCGTCTGAGATTTCAGTGTGTTCAACCATTTTTTAGATCTGATCCTATACCTTCAGATCCATTTCATATTGGTTATTCATCCATCCAAAACACCTATTTTCAGTTTTTTTTGGGTCCTCCTCTAGGGCCCCCTCCATTTCCCTCCAGGTTGTATCGTTTCGCCACCTCATTTGCAACACTTTTCCCTATGGTTTTTTGCTATTATCTACACCTATTTCCAGCAGATCTGACCTTTAGATCATTATCCCTCCCAAATTTAGATCCATTGGCTATTTTTGTCTTTTTTTACTATATTTTTATCCACCCATAGATAGGTTGTTGGGAAGCCCACCTCCTTGGGTTGATATTGATGCATATTTAGCTCTTTATTCCATGTTATATTCAGTTTACTTTACTGCTATTTGAATATTTGTTTATAGATATACAACACACCTTTTGTTTTTTTCTCTACACATGTCTGGGTTTCAAAAATTAAAATTAACACACTTAACACACACACCCTGAGTGAAGAGCACCTGGTTAACACTTCCAGGCAAAGACTATAACATTGTAATCATTTGATACTGCACCTCTCTGCCCTTGTTTTAACATTGTAATCATTTTATCTTGCACCTCCTTGCCCTTGTTGGTCTCTCTTTATTTTCTGATCCATGTTTGTTCTTCCATCATTGCATCTCGAAGGTGTTTGTCCCAAAGAGTTCTTGGCCTTCATCCTCAGTTTCCACTAGGAAGACTTGCTCCTCCGTGTAGGATTTGAGTTAGTCCTCCACTGACTCCCCATTTTGACTCTGCTTCTAGTTCATTGGGTTCCCTTTCTGGTTCTATCCCCAGTTCCCTTCCTATCACCTCCACCATGTCTAGTTAAGGACCTAATGCTGATGGTAGCCCCAGCACTAATGCTGGGAATACTACTAGTGGCCCCGAAATAGGAACTATCGCAACTGATCCCTTGCTCCCTTATATGGTAGGTCTCCATCTTCCCGATTTTAACCAGTTGATAAATGACCCCATACACCATGACCTTGGTTGGCCTACTATGCCAACCAAGCTCCCTTCTGACATCCCCAAGTTTGAAGGTATTTCTAGAGAAGATCCTACAAACCATGTTTGATCTTTCCACATGTGGTGTTTGTCTAATTCCATCATCGATGACTATGTCTGTCTTCGGTTGTTCCAACATACGATTACCAGAGAAGCTTCTAAGTGGTATGTTGACCAAGCCTTCTCCTCTCATACTACTTTTTCGACTCTTTCCAGGGCTTTTCTATCTTATTTCTAGCTTCCCCTTCATTATGACACTAGTACCAAAATTTTGACCTCTTTCCGTCAATCGTCTGCAACCCACCTATCCGATCATGTCCAGGAATGGCGGAGAATAAGGAGTCTATGTCGAGCCCATACCTTCGAATATCGTGTCTACATGGACTAGTTCCTTAGATCCCTTTTGCCTGCTATTGGAAAATATGTCACACCTCATTTCCCTCAGACTGAAGAAGCCACTCTCTAGATTGTGTTAAAATATGACTTGATCTATGCATAGTCCGGTTATGTTTATACCGTCTTTCCGCATCTCCCTAGACCCGGTGGTGGCAACACACCAGGGGAATCCCTTGCCGCCAAAGGTATCATTGGAGCCCTTTCTCATCCATATACTCATCCTCCCATGGGTTACGAATTCCCTGAGCGAGGGGCCAGCTCCTCCAACACTTTTCCCCCTCTTGGTAGCATGCATCTAGGATACGACATGCCTCCTCCTCTTGCCCAACCTGTTTACCACAATTTTACCCAACCTCCTTAGTATCGGTATTCAGAGCCCAATGCTCCAGCTCCTCCAGCATTACCACCTTAGCCTCCCTTTCCTTCTCAACCCCCGCAACAGCAGCCACCACCCCCCCAGGGGTAAGTGCATGCACAACAGGGTGCGACTAATCCTACTACTTTCAAAAAGAAGAGGAAAGGCAACCAAAACTAATCTACCCTAGGTAATCCAGGACCCAATCCAAAGGGAATGCACCTAACAACGCTAACTAGCAAGAGGGCACTCAGCCCAAGCAGGATAGGCTTGTTCGAATGAACACACCATGTTCTTGTTGTGATGTCTATGGTCACTACACCCACGATTGTCATCTTTTACCTCATATGCAGCAGATGTGGGAAGCTCAAGATGCATCCCAAGGGCAGCAAGCCTCCCCTTCTCTTCCTCCTAACGCTGCACCTATCCAACCGGCTGTGTTTACCAATCATTTCCACTAGTAAGGATTCATGGCTACCCAACCCCCTGAAGGTTAGGCGACCACTCAACCTCCCCCATCTGGTACCTCTGACTACCAGATTCTCATGATGAACTCTGACCAACCCATTACCGTTGACCTCAACCTTCAGACTCATTCCTGTCAGTACAACAAGTCTCCTGCTACATCTTCCCCCAAGCCCCCTTCTTCAGGTTCCACTAAGCCTCTTTCGACAACCAATGGTCCTTTACTATTCCCTCAGCCTAAGGTGGAGGTTCATACCAAGATCCCCAAGGGGCCATTACACCAAAAGGCTGCTTCTGGTAAAGCTATGGATTCCTATAGTATAGTAGATGATTTGTTGAAATCTCCTGCTACCCTCTCAATGTTGGAACTCATCCAGTTGTGCCCTTCACAATGAAAAGCTATATTAACATCTATTGGAATCATGGATCCTTTATATGATCATTTAATCGTCTTCAATGTTGACTGGTCAGAACATCCTCTCCTTCATGCTTTCGTCACATTCCAAATCCCCGTCAAGATCCAGAATGCCAATGTCTCCTGTAGTATCATTGATGAGGGGGCATCCACCTGTGTGATGTCTGCTTCGATTTGGAAGAAACTTGTATCTCTTGAGTTGGCCCCTTCCACTATCATCCTCTGAGTGTGGGATGGACACTCTTCTAGCCCATAGGCCTATTCTGCAATTTCTCTATTAATCTTGTGAGTAATACTGTTTGTGTTGACGTAGAAGTCAGTGATGACCCCTTAGATTACAACATTCTATTGGGTCGTCGCTACACCTATGCGATGTCTTTTTTCCCATCTATGGTTCAACGTAAGATGTTCTTTCCTCACAATGGAATGATTGTCACCATCGACCAGTTGACATATTATGAACTAAAGTCTCAAACCTCCCCTGAGTCCATCATCTCTTAAGTGGCCAATAAACAAGCATATGAACCTTTGACCAATGTTTCACCTGGATTATACAAAGACTCTTTTCTTGGTTCATTCTCTAGTCTTTCTCCTCTTGTCTCTAATCCTAGCTCGTTGAATGTTTGCATGATGCAATTGTCGTGGTCCGACCTCAAATGACCCACTTCGACTAGTCAGCATCCCCGCCCTCTGCAACCTGCTCCTATAACCTCGACTCAACCTTCAGGACCCCCTCCTGAAGGCCCCTCATCTGCAGCTGGTATCCATGAGCCTCTCTACCCTCCCGACACAGTCCCTCCTAGCCTTAGCTATCTCAAAGTTGTCCCGCCCAGCCATTACCCCTCTGGTCAGATATTGTTCCTAGTCCCCCCACCTGGAGTATTTTCGATACTTGTTATGGATACCTTATCCCTTTCTAACCTGACCCTAGGGATCCCAGTCTAGTACATTAATGCCCCAGCTGCTACCTCGCTTGGTGAGCCCAAACATTACCTTGCTTTGACCCTAGTTCAACTAGTCCCCATGACCCCTCCCCTTGCTTCCGTGCCTCAGCCACCTCAGCATGAACCCACTCCTATTGTGACAGCTTTAGGAGAGAGGGGAAAATCTCACAAGAAGGAGACTAAAGAAAAGGTCACTCTGATAAACCCTTCTCCTCCTCAGCCTCCAAAGTGTACGTCCCCTTCGTGTGCTTTGTGTTATGTTTTCGGTCATGACACCCATCATTTTCTTGAGTTTCCTCGCATCAAGGCCATGGTAAAGTCGCTTTCCCTGAGTCTACGGTCCCGGAAACCTCTAGCCCTTCCTCAAGTGCAGCCAAGAATCCCAAGACAATTCACACCAACCAACCCTATGCTTTGTGTGATCTCCATGGCCATTATACCCACCATTGTCCCGACCTCACGTATTACTGTGGCTCTTTGGAGGTAGTTCAGGAGTACGAGATTGAACAGAAGCAGTCTGCTTCTCTTGTCCTCGCACAGTATGCTTTGGGCCAAACTGAGGATACCTCTCCTCCCATTGACATTCCTCCTCCCGATGTCAAGATGATGGAGTCTTCGACCACCATCCTCTACTTGTCATCATTCATGAGATCCATGGTTGAAGCTCCCATTGAGACTTCCCCTTCTGTATCACTTGACCTCCCTTCAGTAATCACCCTGGGCTCAACATCAGTGGATCCCTTATCTGCTTGTTCTTTTGTCACCCTCTGTGACAATCCGCATGTGAACCTTTCTTCTCATGATGATGAGTCAGGTAGCTTTGTTGCATCATGTGGTCACCCTTCCACCAGTCACCCCATCTTCCACTATGATGAAGACATCATGGAAGCCTTTTCCACCCCTAACTTCATCTTTCCTACCCATAAGAGGAATGACACCATCTGTGTCTATGGTGACTTTTGCGACATGAGAAAAAGTTGCCCCCAAGGTAGCTCCCATACACCACCTACCCGTCGATGTGCCAGTGGTAGACATCCTACCCAGAGCACTCCCTCTAGCAGTGTTTTTTTTATTTCCACCTTGCGTTCAGGTTGCCGACATTGTTCATCATCCCCTCCTTTTTTTCCTTATGGCACCTTTTCAGATAGAACCCCCTGTCCACACCTTATATCGGTTATGCTGGTGGTGCAAGTCGCTACTCCCAGAATCTAGCCTCAGTAGGTTGCAACATTTTTAACCCCTCACATTCACTTGTTCTCTCAAACGGTGTATGCATTGGTACTGCCACAAATAACCAGGCCTAATATGATGTAGTGCGAGGTTTATTAGCTTATGCCCTTTCCCGTCACATCCTTCACCTTCATGTTCATTTAGATTCTCTGCTTCTTTTCATGCATTCGAAAGGTGTTTATCGTGTGCATAATCCTATCATTTTTAGAAGATATTTACGAGTGAAGCTTTTTATGCATGAATTTGAAATCATACATTCAGTCATGTACCTAGAGCACAAAATCACTATGTAGATAACATTGTAAACGATATTCTAGATTGGCACTTATCACACGCATTAACACAAGACATTAACATAAAACCATAAAAATGATGCATATCCATTATATGTGTTTTATAAAATGTTTTAAAGTCCATTAACTCTCATACATTTGACATTCCCATAGCATGTTACAAAAACTCAAAACTGGCGGCACCACATGCCCCTACACCTAATCACTAACTAGAGGATCTCGTGCCAATGGCTCTGCTGCTTCAGCTCGTAGATCACGCATCCCCTATCCGACCATCTCCATGCACCGCATGACCCCTCGCCACTCTCAGTGTAGACCAATACATGGCTCTATGTATTGGTCATCCAAGTCTTGCGATTCGTGCTCTAAAAAGCTAGTCAGAAGCCTCTCACATCTACGACGGATGTCTTCTAGGAGGGCTACTACATCCTCATTTTGCGGTTCTCCTACCCCACTAGGTCCCATAGCTCCTGCTACTGCGAGCCATCCCATATACCCGATGAGTTTCACTAGTGCTGTATCTCTATTTTCTACAAGTAAATGAATCAATACCATATACAATATTATGAAACTTTAAAATGCACATAAAAAGAATAACAACTTGTCACTTACCATCGGGCCCCCATACTCGACTAGGTCACAGTGGCAAGTCCAGGTCCCCATGATAACTCATCCCACTATATAGATAATTGTCTATGTACAGTGCCATCTGATCCCAATGAGAGAAAAACTCGGGTGGGAACACCTGTCCGACTACCCCACCTCCCCCACTACACAGTAGCCACCCCCAGTGGCACATCCTGTGCTCTCTTGGGCCCCCATCTTGGATCTGTATACGAGGTTTGAGTGTCGTGATCTTCTCAAAGAAGAGTGAGCACAATACCGTGTCATATGCACAGTCATGGTTCACTTTCCGCTTGCATAGCGACAACTGTCGTTTCAACGATGACAAACATCATTTGGGCCCACCCATAGTAGGTCCCATTCAATACACTCTCAACACAAGCATCATCTGACCCCCAGTGATGTGGTGGAGTGCCTGGTTGCCTGGGATCTGTAGCACCACTGCGGCCACAGCACAGGTCTCTAACCTCTTTAGATCCTCGATCGGTGTCCGTGTCCCTTTCACTTGGAGAACTGGTCAGGAATGGTGCTCTACAAACTCCATGATGTTCCGCCCTCATCGTAACACTGGCTATGTATTCCCCACCATCCCAAGTGGTGGGAGACAAGTCAAGAAATATATATCCTAGATAGTCAACTCGATCCAGTGCCCCTGCACTATAAATAGCTCATGATCCAGATCGCTATAGATGAAAATCCAGGCCAATAAGGGCTCCTCGGCTCTCATCAAAGGGTTCTCCACAAACTTCATAACACCAAACCTAGCCAATGCACTTCAGACACCATGATCCTCTCAGATCTCTGATCGTAATGTGTCCAGGTCTCTCTCTCTCTAGTTGATCCTTAATTCTGCCATATCTACACAAAACCATCATATTTGTTAGTGTACAAAAAGGAAATTTTTCATTCAACCATAAAAACTCAGCTCTCAGCCAAGAAACAACACTGAAATATCCCTCTCTGTCAGGTCGCACTTTTCAGGCAAATCCTGGGATGGGTCATAGTTTTTTGCCCAAAACATGCTACCTAGGTCATAGATATTGCCCCAAAAAGTGCAACCTGGCCCTGAAGAAGAGCAGGGGTCTGTTCCTATAGTCTAGGTGCCTAAACTGAAATTTCAGTCCACTGAAATGAAATAGTAGGGTTAGGTCTCTTACCTACAACTGACGGATCTCGATTCCAATGGTCGGTTTGTCCACTATGCTCGCTGCAAGATTTAGGGCCTTTTCTCCTCTCTACATTCACAACAACTACACTTGCAAGTGATTGAATTTGGAGGGAAAATGCCTTATTAAAAGAGAAACCTGAGATTTTTCTTTCACTCGGTGTGGCCAAACTGTAGCTCAGTTTGATAAACCGTCTGCACCATTGGAAAGCTCCCACAGCGCTCTAAAATTGGTATCTGTTTGTTTTTTTTTATTTGATACTTCACCCAGAAACCTTTTTTCCAAGAAGGGTCACTTCAACACTCCTCAAAATCGAATTTCTTCACTTGGAACACTTGTACTTAGCGCACCACTTTTCCTTCGTACTTGTCCATGCTGGTGTCGATTTTCGTCATGAGTAACCATCTCATACTCATGTTTTTATGGTCCCCACTCAGCCTATTCTGTGTGGAAGCATCATGAAGTCGCCCTTGTTTAGAGAATTTGAGTTGAGTCATCATCGCATCCATGGAGTCTATCTCGAGTCCCTTTTTATCCCACTATAGTCCTCCATCCTTCATTTCTTGGTTCCTCTCTCATGTTACACATTGTGGAATTCAGTCCTATTGTCCCCTATCCCCTTTGATATTGTGTTAGTTGCTACCAGGTCATCCATGCCCTTCATGCTCTAACAAGGGAAATCATCAACTTGCTACCCAGTACCCCCCATTCCATTAGCATCCCTGGTGCCCATCTGTTAGTCTCTCTACTATTACCTCTCGTGCCTTAGTTGAGGATCCCTTATTTCCTCACCTATGGCAGACCTCCTTCTATCAAAATCAACTAATTCATTCCAAAAGATAGGTCTAGAGGGCGAGGTACCTTGGTTCCATCTTCCACTCTTTTTCGGTGCCTCGGATTAGGCAAATGGACTCCTTATTTCCCTTTGACTTGATCGTTTCTTAGCACAAGCTTCTTATGGCATGATCGAGATCCGTATACTTGATGGTTTAATGATGCAACAAATTATATCAGTGATTTCTGGGTGTGTGTGAGATGTTTCAGACCTCATGAGGGGTGGCCCTTCAGGTAGCCTCCCATATGCCTGGATGACCTCTCTATTATAGCCTTGGATGCAACTCCATAGATTTGATGGTTCCAGCCTCAACCGCTTGTAGTGCCTCTTCAGTTTGCATGTATCATTTAGATTTTCAGAGGCCTTTCATGTCTTACAGGGCCTCTTTGGTTTTATTTATATCTCATGTAGTCATATATTAATGTATAAGTCGTGGCTGTTATCCCAGGCACACTATGTATGTGGGATTCATTATCATGTATTTATCTGGCTCATGTTTATGCCAACATGTACCATATAGTTCAATCACTTGTTTATTGGACGCATTATTCTTTGTACTTTATCTCGGCAGGCATAGGTATGCCTCCCCCGCCTCTTGTAGAATAGGTACTCACTCATAAAAGAGACTTGTTGCACCTGTAAGTCTCGGCTCCTCAAGGTCTTGTTCTCTAGCACTTTAGTCTACCTTATATTTCCCTCTCTTTGACTCCCCCTTCGGTGTCTAGTGATTGAGTTCTTACAACGTACTTTGGTCATACGATAAGCTCCTAATGCTCGCACACTAGGGGGCAATCTATTACACCAATTTTTGGTCATATAACTTGTTACTATTAGATGGACCGAAGTACACCATTTAAGACCAATTTTACCCTAAGTAAAATTTCTTTCACTATGAAAAATAACTTAGTAATCCGTTATTTATTAAGATGTTTATGGTCTAAACAGGAAACCCCATGAGGAATAATTGAATAAATCTTTATTTGTTTGATTTTCATCAAGAGATAATTAGTTATATAACAGTTCAATTAATATTATTGATCATATTTAAGCCAAAACGAGAAAATTAATTAGATAAATCACTATTTATCTTATTATTTTCTATGAACAATTATTTAAACCTTATTTAAACAATATTCTTTGTTAAATTTGACCAAATCATTTATAAATAATTGAATAAATCATTATTTATTTAATTATTACTCAACCACATTTTTAAAATAATAAATAAATCATTTATTTATTTATTAGTTACAAATAAAGGTATTTGATGAATTTCAAACCCTTTTTCCCTCCAACATATATAATAAAATATTCCATAAAATTTGGATTTAGATTTGGTTAATAATATTTTAATTTTGCACCAATATCTAGACTAACTCAATATTTTGTTATAAATAGAAGGGTTTTTCCATTCATTCACTACCTTTTGTTGCCTAAAGATCACTTTGGATCTTTATTCTTGGTCTGACATTGATCCTCCATTATTGTCACATTTTTTTATATTTTTTCTTGTGAACTCCCCTTGAGTTCCATTTTTGTCTGGGTTTTCTACACCATCAAGAGAGAAGGATCTTAGATTTGAATCGATGAGGACATACAAGAATCCATCCCATTGACGGGTACTGGTAACATCTTTCTATGTTCCCTTCCGAGGTGTCATAAATACAAAAATTCTTTAAAAATATTATTATTTTGTCTATTGGATGCATGGAGCAACTCTTGCTTTTATTTGTTGCTTAATTTCTTTTACTGCATAGATCTGGATTTTGTAGCATTTATCTTGGTCAACTAACTGTAGATCTAAAGAAATCGGCAGCCATCTACGATGCTAGGGTTGTTTGTTATGCACAACTAAGGTGGGATTTTTTCACACACTTGCGATTAGAATTGACACTAACAAAAGGCAGGCTACTCAAATGCCTGACAATACCAAGGGCAAGAATTTCTTGACTCCGGAGAAACCTAGGGGAAGAAGAGGCACTAGAAAATCTACCATAGGGAATTCTAAGCCACCCACACCTCAGAAAATCGAGTCGCTCCTTGTTCACGACCCTACGGAGGAGGAGATAGACGTTTGGATCATGGATTCGGATGGCTTCTAGACCAGAGTTTTGGATGTAGAGTATCTTATTTCTCCTATCAGCTGTGAGGTCCCTCCGAAGCCTCTGCACGAGCCCACAGTCGAGGAGGAATCCATTACAGGTGAATACGGATTCCTCATCGAGGAGGATGACACCATGATAGAGAAAGATGAAGGAACACCATGACTGCTTGTTAGCATGGTTATTTTCTATTTTTAGTCATCTCGGGACATACTTCAGCTAGTTTTTTTCATATGTGTCACTGAACATTTTGTAAAAATTGACTGTATGACTCTACTAAGGGGTGGGTTTCCTCCGAGGAGGCCACCCCAAACCTGTTTATTTTGAAAGATACCAAGGCTCAGATCGACTAAAGATTGCTTTCCATCTCAGCCGAAAACCTTTCTAAAGTTTCTTGTATGATCTAATATAGTTTATCCTAACATACAAAAAATAAAATTACTCTCTTGGGTTCTCAATATTAATTCCTTGAGTTTTTAATATTAATCCATTAGGTTTATTAATACCTCAGGTTTATAATAATAATCCCTTGGGTTTATAACATTATTCCTTTATGTTTAATATGATTTTGTGGGGTTTATAATGCCTTGGGTTTATAATATAAATAATCCCTCTAGTTAATAATATCAAGATCTATTATATTTTTCATAACATAAATTATATTATCATATTATTAACACATAACAATTTAATTTCTAAATTTCCATTATCATTGTTATAAATATTATCGTAATTTGTAATATAATGATAATAATAGTTTATAGTGTAATTATTATTATTAATGTATTTTTATTATATTTATATATTTATTAATATCAATATTAAATCCAGATGCAATGAAGATTATTGGCATATATCGACCACCTTTAATATTTTGGATGTGCTAGTACTAATTTGTATTAATATTAATATGATAAAATCTCGGATTGGAGAATTCTCACGCGCACAGATCCCTTCCTCTAGGTTGACGGGGTTTCTGCGAGCCAATATTCATGCATGGCCTAGTTGGTCAGCCCGCCCTCAACAGGATTTCCTTTTTAAAACACCAGAGATTTCTTCACTCTCGCATTTTTTGGCGACGTGCTTCCGAATGTACTAACTATGGCTATTTCTTAACCATACTCGATAGTTTTGTTTCCCTGCGCTCTACTAGGATATTCTAGATCCATTCGACTGAAGAAATACCATTATTTCTCCTTGGAAAAAGATTTCGCTAAAACACATTGAACACATATAAGCATAGCCATGTGAACTCATGTTTGGAGGAATAAGTACTCACTTGGAAAATCCCAGCGGTTGTGTTCAGACAAATCGATGTTTGCAATAAGATCGACGAAGTATCTACAATATACAATACATTCATGGGTTACAATAAAGATCAACAAGGTGAACGATTAAATTAATATATATATATATATATTTTTATATTAATATTAATAATATTATCAATAATTTTCAAGTTAAGGAATTGGAATTAATTAGATCAATGCTCAAGATTGGAATTAGAAATTTATGGTACTCTTCACATTAAATGGATTTTACTCATTGTGAAAAGTTTATATACTTTAACATTATTGTTTAATGGACTCCGTAAATAGATATTTGAGTGATGAATATATATTACACTTAAATTATTTCATCGATAATAATTTATTTGATAATTTTAATTTTCGTGATTTTAGTTTAAGAAATGTAAGATAAATGCATATAAAAATAAACTAATTTATTTAATTTAAACTGAATTTAAACTGAAATAAATTAATCAAGAATGAAATTTGATAGATAAATTGATTTTTAAAGGGATAACTTCTCCATTAAATATACTTACTATTTTTTTAATAAATCATTAAAAAATTTGGAATAATTATAAAAATAATTGGAACTATTAAATTTAAGAGGCAACCTACTTTTGAAATTCTTACCTACATCTCACTAAATTTTGAAATTTCTTTCTACATCTCAATAATAACATTACTTCAACTTCTAATATTTTATATTTAAAAATTAATTTTTAATTTATATTTATTCAATATATGATTTTAAAAATTTGATCAGAATTTATATATCACAAAAATCTATTTGAAATTAATTTAATTAATTAATAATAATAAAATTTAAATATTTTTCAAATATAATAAAATTTTAGCATATGTGGTGTAAAATATATAGTGGTGGGATGTACTTTACAGGTTTCAAAATTTGTGGGTAGAACTCTAGCCATTGTAAGGGTTAGTGTGGGCCAAATAAATGCAATCTTTGAATGATTTTGACACCCAACCCTATAGTTGTTTCTCAAAGTACATATGAAACCTCAAACTCAAACAACCTAACAAATAAATAGTAATAAAACTTTAATTATAATTTTGATTTTTAAAATAACATAAACAATAAATTTTAAAATTATATGTCAAATTATTTATTTTTAAAATAACAAATTTTAATAAAATATTTTATTATTAAATTTAATTTTAATTGGGTGTTCAATTAGAAAAAAAAAAAAAACACTTATAACCATTTACAAAATAAACAACAAAAATGATCTCTTACAAAATGTCATCTAACAAAGATAGTCACATTAAATGACACGATGAAACCCAAGCCAACTTCAAAATTACAGAACAATTGTTTTCTCCGTAAAATAAAGAAGTCAAAACGGCCGTCTCCTAAAACCACCACTAGAAAAGCAATCTAATCTTTAAACAAATCATCGACTTTCATATTTCCTTTTAAATGAGATTTCACCTAAATTATGTTGTTGAAATTATAATTATAATTCTCTAGAATGTACAATTTACATTTTAAGGTGCAATCTAAATATATTGCAGCGTCTCTGAATCAAACCAATTTAAATAATGGTTTTCTGAAGCAACTCAAACCACAAATCAATTAGATTAAAATTCTTTTCACCAAATTCCAACATCTAAATCCAGCCAACATCTAAATTCAGTCACACAAGAGGCTGCGTTCATAGACTGCCCCACAAATCAAGATTCAGTTAAAGTATTAAGATTTAAAAGTGGATTGATTGCAGTTGATTGCAGTATTAAGATGTGGATTGATTGCAGTTGTTGCTGATGCAACCATTGTTAACTTTGCCCGTCCAATGTTCGAATCTCGGAAAAGTAATTGTTTCCTAATATTACCCTTCTCAATAATATTGTCATCTGTTATTGTTTCCTAATATTACCCTTCTCAATAACATGTCATCTGTTATCGTCATTCTAGAAGAGGTTCCCATGAGAGCTATTTTTTTTAAGAAGCTTACATCCTAGAACACCAGCACCAACAATGAACAAATTTGCATCTTCCCACCTTAAATAAGCATCTCCAAGCAGCTCCTTAAGAGTGACACCATATAAATGACAAAAATGTGGCTTAACCATCATCGAAAGTCTCCCAATTAGCACACATTTAAGCTTGAATTACTCTTACACTTGGCATCAGTTTTTGAAATGTTTTGGATAGTCACTATCTTGAATTATGAAGCAAAACATCTAAGTTCTTCTCTTTGATAAGATAAGAGGGAAAATGTAGTGCTATTCTTTCCAGTTGTCATTTTTAAACTCAGAACGTGAATTTAAATTAAGGATCTAAAGAATAACACACTTAACTCTTTCGTCAGTTAAACATACAAATTTCCCTCTGACACTTTAAAATATTTTGTCTCATACTTAATAATGAAGAGACCAATCAGATATGATGCAAGAACAGCTGATGCAAGAATTTTGTTAGTAATACTCTTCTGAAACACTGTATTGAAATTGAGTTCAACCATTCGATACCTTCCTGATACATTTGTCGTAATTTGACATCAACATTTTCAGGGAGGGATGTTGTCAACCTTGCCAATATCTGACACGGCCATGAGCTCTTCTGGATGCTTTGTCAAGAGAAGCACTTGTTGAAATATGGGATTTTTTGCTTCCGAGCATTGTTCCTCTTTCCTGCTGAACTTTTTACACCACAATCGTGGCTAATGCCATTGTTGAACCTATTTTTTGATCAAGACACATTGCATCAATTTCACAGGATGATGACTACTCTTCAGAAATAGTAAAAAGGCTTTGGTTATTGGAAAACTCACCCTAATTTCGATAGACTACATTTGTTTCAGGAATATCAGAGTTACTCCAAGGAGTGATACCTATCATGCCTTATTTTTTCCCTAGAATATTTATGTTTTATTCTGATGCTTTTGCAATGACAGGCACTTCATCTAGCAAATGACGCGGCTAGTAAGAATTCAGTAATGAGGAGATGTCTCAATGTGTGTGAAAATAGTGGAAGCATCATCACTATAATTTCTCCTCCAATGGCACCAAATTGAGATGCTATCGATGAAAGAAATCACGTTCAAACAAAATGTGTTTAAAATTGTCCATGAAAGACTCGACGTGCAGCCAAATACTCTCCACCTTTACTTTTTCCAGTGGTCAACAAGAGAATACTCTACATGGTTTGGGATCTACCATAAGCCTCTCTCGCAACGATACCAAGGCGTGGACTGAATAAGACACCTCGAAAGAATTTGTCATTGACTTGGGCAGCAATGATGCCAAGGCGTGGACTGAATAAGACACCTCGAAAAAAATTGTCATTGACTTGGGCAGTAATGAGATATCCAGAGTCAAAAGTTTCATGGACAATACCACATACTTCAACCCCTGCCAGATTAGGGACAGCAACCATTCTTGCAACTGCAATTCTGGTTGGTAGTCTATTAGATAGATGTTGGGTTTATAGTCTTAGGTTTTGAACAATCTTCGAAATGAGAACTTCGGCAATATCGTATAGGGTGTATTCAGTTAGAGAAATATGGTCCATGAAAGGTGGAGTTAGTGAGATATTATGTACATTATGTGTATAGTTTTCGGGAACACATTAAAGAAGAAAGAAGTATATTTATAACTGAATGAAAAACTAAAATATAAATACAGATAGGTAAATGCATAAATATACGTGGTAAAACCTTCATACGGTGTCAAGGAAACCTCCACGTGGCAAGGGATTGAAAACTCTATTAATAAAGAATGATTCTCCACGTCTTACAAGCCTCTAGGGCCATCCAATTTACCAACCAACTAAAAGGTAATAAGTAAATTTGGCCAAAATTACATTATTTACATTTGTTGTCATATTTCAACAAACTCCACTTTGACAACAATTTTCCTAATCCCTTGCGCATGCCCATTCATCATCTCTTCTACAAGCCAAAAGAAGTGAGACACCATCTCAGCAACTCTACTATAACTAGCTTCGTGAATATATTGCATGATTTTCCTGTGTATGGACCTTCTTGAGAACTACTTTGCCACCTTCGATTACATGTCTCACAAAGTGATACCTTACATCGTTGTGATTGGTCTTGTTGTGATAGGTTTGATTTGTAATCAAATGAATAGCACTTTCATTGTTCACTTTCTTCTGCGTCCTTCCAATCTCATCAAGCAGACCTTTTAACTAGATTGCCTCTTTACAGGCATTTGAAGCCACTATATACTTTGCTTCAGTAGTGGACAAAGCAACCGTTTCTTGAAGCTTTGACATCGAGCTGATTGCTCCACCTGCAAGAGTAAAAGCATAACCTGTAGTAGACCTTCTTTTGTCCAAATCACCTACATAATCAGCATCCACATATCCGCAGACTGAATCTTCACGACCATCAAAGCTAATGCAATGGTCACTTGTGCCTCTCAAATATTGAAGCACCCATTTCACTTCTCGCCAATGTTCTTCTCCTAGATTTTCCATGAACTTGCTGACAACTCCAACTGCATGTGAAATGTCAGGTCTTGTAGATACCATCGCATACATTAGGTTTCCTACTGCATTTGCATATGGTACACGAGACATATACTTATTTTCTTCATTAGTTCTAGGACTTAAATCTGAAGAAGGATTAAAATGGGAAGGTAATGGAATATTGACAGGTTTCACATTGTGCATACCAAAATTTTCGAGTACTCTCTCCACATACTTCTATTGTGATAACTAAAGCTTACCATTCTTCTTGTCTTTCTGTATCACCATGCCCAAGATATGTTTTGCCACTCCAAGATCCTTAATATCAAAAGTCCTAGAAAGCTGAGCCTTTAACCTATTGATTTCTTCCATGCTTTTTCTTGGAATAAGCATATCGTCAACATACAACACCAAGATAATGAATATGCCATTGAAAATTTTGAAGTATACACAATGATCATACTCACTTCTGATAAAATTGTGGCTCACCATGAAGGAGTCAAACTTCTTGTACCATTGCCTAGGTGACTGCCTCAAGCCATATTATGGTTTCATGAGCTGGAAAAATAATCTTCTACTGCGACCTTGTACAAAACCTTCTGGCTGATCCATATATATCTCTTCATCTAAATCACCATGAAGAAAGGTCGTTTTAACATCTAACTGTTCTAACTCAAGGTCAAGTAGCACAGTTAGTGCCAACGCAGTACGAATAGAAACAAGTTTAATGACTAGTGAAAAAATACCATGAAAATCAATACCTTCAACCTGAGAATATCCTTTAGCAATGAGCCTCGCCTTATACCTCTCAATACTTCGATCAAATTTTCTCTTCAACTTGAAGACCCATTTGTACCTAACAATGATTTGCCCTTCAGGAAGTTCTACAAGATCTCAAGTATTTTTCTTAGCTAAGGAATCCATTTCTTCTTCCATAGCCTTTTTCCAAATCTCACTGTGTGCATCATCTACTGCTTCCTGATAATAGGAAGGTTCCACATCTTCAGTAATCGATGTAAAAGATGAAGTAGAATCTTCATACCTTTTGGGTGTTTTTCTTTCCTTTGTAGACCTTCTTAGAGTGACTAGTTGTTGAATTGATTCTGGAATTTCTCCAGTTTTGTTTACTTTTCCACCTTTTTCATTAGAAGTCTCTCCTTCCTTTCGACTTTATGGAAAAATTTTAGTCTCTAATTGAATCTGCTGATTTGGCGATACCTATTCCTATTCAACTTTTTCAACATCTGATTTCAGAAGAGAAGATTCATCAAATGTTACATCTCTACTAATGACTATCTTTCGTGAAGAAGGATCCCACAACCTATATGCTTTCACTTCATAATCATATCCAACAAAGACACAACATTTTGATTTTGGATCTAACTTTAAACACTGATTTGTAGGAATAAGAGCATATGCATCACAACCAAATATCTTCAAATAAGAATAATCACAAGATTGACCCGACCAAACTTCTTCAAGAATTTTACAGTTTATGGCAACCGAACGTGATCTCTTAACTAAATAACCATTAGAGAGGGGCCAAGAGAGATAAAGAATAGCCATTAGTGTATCAAATAGGGAATGTTAAACCTTAGTAAAATCATTGAAATAAAAAAATGGAATAGAAAAAAAAGGATATGATTTTATAAAATAACTATAATTTTGAGGAACATTATTGATTTTTGACTTGGGAGAAAAAATGGAAGGGAAATTCCACCTTATAAATGGGGAATTGTGTCTTTTTTTTGTAATCTTGACAAGAATACATCTTCATCATGTCCAATATATCACCCTGATCGGGGCAGTGGGGAATTGAACGAACATCTTCACATGAAAGAGTACATTAACAGAGCACCTCATCATCGTCTATCCGAGAACCCATGGATAATTTAAATTCTTCGATTTTTTTTTAAACGGGTATACTACCAACATCCTTCATGTCACTTGTTGGAATTGAACTTGGTTGGGGAGCATTACATTCCCTCGTCCCAACCACCCAGAATAACTCCAATTTACTTTCCATAACGAGAATAACCCCAATGGACTTTCCATAACATTGACAAGACTACATCTTCATCATTTCAATTATATCACCCAAATGGGGGTGTCAAATTGAACTAGCGACTTCACGTCAAGGAGTGGCATAATAAATCACTCGATCATTGTCTATCCAAGAACACGTGGATAATCTAAATTCACCGAGTTTTTTTCACAGGTATACTACCAACATCCTTCATGTTACTTGTTGGAATTGAACTTGGGTGGGGAGCATTACATTTGCTCCACCCAACCACCTAGACCAACCCCAATTGACTTTCCATAAGCTTGGCAAGACTACATCCTCATCATTTCTCTAGTTGAATCAGTGACTTCACGTCAAGGAGTTCCTTATGCTATCACCTGATCACCATTTATCCAAGACCCCGAGAATAAGAAAGTGTATCATCATATATATACCAATGCTTAATTTATTTAGATTTTGAAAATACTTTGGAATATAATAGAGAAAACCAAGTAAAATAATTAGACTTTTATTGGATCCCAAAATATTATCAAAAGCAACCATCTAAATAAAAATGAATATGAAAAAAAAAGTTAATACTAATATTATTGAATATGAAAAAAAAGTAAATACTTTAATATTAATATCATTGGTGTTAATACTAATATTAATATTATTCATAATATTAATACTAATAGTTGGATTAATACTTCAATATTAATATTAATTGATGCTAATCCACCGAGAGGCCTATATATTTGAAGTTATAGTGGAAGGAGATGTTTTGAATTTTTCAATCCATGGCGAGGGTTCATTCCTCACAGGATATTCTTCGTCTCAACACTTATCTACGGCGCTCATGCTCGTCCCATATGTTTTGTAACGTATGTCGTCGCTGAATTTGAATCGACAAGCCTCTCTCCTCGCAAATCCTTTGTAACTTATGTCATCGCGAAATTTGAATCGACAGGCCTCTCCCCTTCCCAATTTCCACGTTAAGAAATGCGTTACCTGGTGTTTCTTCCGTTGCATAAATAGGGGACATCAAATTCCTTACCTTGTAATGGAATGAACCTCTATGAAGTCGAAGATCCTTCTCACAACCTGTGAAGCCGCTCTTCCATGACAATCCCCCTCCCCGCGAAAAGGTCATGGGAATGACTCCTAATGAACTACCATTTAGTTCGGTTCGCTATCAGATGAACTGAATAGAAACCATGATCGTCCGGACGTTGGCCGTAGGGTTCTCCTTAGGTTCTTCATTACAGGGTGTTCTCCTTAGAGGTCCGTTATAAAGTCACCTACTGGAATACCATCGTTTGTTCCTCCTTATGCGTTAATGGGAAGAAAGTTTTCATTGGCAGACGTTATCCAGAAAGCTCGAAAAACATGAAGGCTGTTAATATTTTTTACTGCGCTTCCGCCAAATGGTGTAGAGGAACCGACATACCCACCAAAAGGTATTGCTACGCCTGCCTGAAGAATGACAATACGGAGCAGGCGAAGCCGTACCTTTTGGTGGGCATGTCGGTTCCTCTGCGCCATTAGGCAGAAGAGAAGTAAAAAATATAGACAGCCTTCATGTTTCTCGATCTTTCTGAATAACGTCTGCCGATTGCCCATGAAAACTAACTTCCTATTGATGCAAACACAGACACAGAACAATGGTATTCCAGTAGATGGTCCTCATGGGAGCCGAAGCAGAGGGAGAAGTCATGCGGTAATAGTTTAGTTTTAATCGGTGCAGTATAACTGTTTTATGTTCTAATTTTTCTTTTTAGGAATCTGTGATAATTTTAACTGTTGTATGTTTTAGGTTTTTTTTGTGGGGCCGAATTCAGTTATCCAATTTATGGCTTTTTATATTTTCTGGAATCTAGTTATTAAATTTTAAAATGTTTGTATTGTATTGACATTTTGTAAAATATTTAAATTTGGTATTCCAACCAATTTTTATATAATCTTGAGCCATATTTACAAAGAAATTGAAAACATAGACACTCAAACTTAAATTTAAAGAAAAATTGACCAGATAAACCCTCAAAAGTAAATTTAAAAGACGTATTTTACACAGTTTTCATTAATATGATATTCAAAATATAATTTTTATAATTTCACGAAAACTACTATCACATAATTCTAATTAATAGTGATACTTTTAATCACAATTTGAAAAAGTAAAAAAATATGAATAAAAGGGCCTAGGGTAGAAAATACTAATTCTATGCTTACCAATTTCAATATTAGCCATTGAGAAACCCAAAAAAAAAATCATGTTTTGAGGAAGTCATTTTCTTTCTGTTTATTGAATAAGGGATCTAATACTCTTTATATATTTACAGGTCAATAATCATAGTCACATTGTGACAAAGATTGTTTTTTAGTCTAACATCACATTATGATAATCTATGGTCAACAAAGGTCCAACATTGCATTGTGATAAAGATTGCCTCAATATGAAAATCAATGGTGCTCAATGGTGCTCCAATGTCGCATTATGAATAAATATTATGTCAATATCAAAATTAGCCATGGTGAACCATGTTTATTTTAGGGTTTCTATACCTCGGGTTTATAATATTAATCCCTTGAGTTTAATATTAGTCCCTTAAATTTATAATTCCTTGTTTATTAGTCCCTTGGGATTATAATATTAATCTCTTGTGTTTATTGATCTAAGGGTTCATAAAATTAGTGTATAATATTAATTATAGGGTTTATAATCATGGTCAACCATGGTCCAACATTACATTGTGACAAATATTGTAACAATATGAAAATAAACCATGGTCAACCATTGTCACCAATGATAAATCATGGTCAACCATGGTCGAATGCCACATTATGACATAGATTGTCTGAATATGAAAATCAACCATGGTCCTACATCTAATTGTGACAAAGATTGTCTCAATATTAGAATCTATTATGGTCGACAATGGTCCAACGTCGCATTGTGACAAATATTGATTCAATATGGAAATCAACCATGGTCAACCATGATTATTTTACTATTTGTAATATTTATCATAGGGTTTATATACCTTGGTTTATGGTATTTATCTTAGGGCTTATTATATGAATTTATTAATATAAAAATGAATCATGGTCAACCATAGTCTATCATGGTCAACCATGGTAAACATTGATCTAACATGGTCGACCACGGTCAATTATCATAAACCGTGTTCAACAATGTTCGAACATCACATTGTGAAAAAAATTGTGTCAATATGAAAATCAACCATGTTCTTCCATGGTCCAACATCACGTTGTGAAAAATATTGTCACAATACAAAAATGAACCATGGTAATCCATGGTCAACCGTGGTTAGTAATCATGGTCACATTGTATCAAATATTTCTCTTGGTCTAACGTCACATTGTGACAACCATCGTCATCCATGGTAAACCACAATCCAATGTCACATTATGACCAGCATTGTCTCAATATGAAAATAAACCATGGTAAACCATGGTCCAATGTCACATTGTGACAAAGATTGTTTCAATATGAGAATCAATTTTGGTCAATTGTGGTCCAATGTCATAATGTGAGAAAAACCATGGTCCGACATAGTCCAGTGATGCACTCTGACAAATATTATCTTAATATGAAGACCAAACTTGGTCAAATATGGTTGATCTTTTTCTTCGATGGACCAATGTCATATTTTGAGAAATATTCTCTCTATATGAAATCAACCACGGTCAATTATATTCAATCATGGCTAAGTGTCACATTTTGACAAAGATTCTTTCAATAAGAAAATCAATCATGGTCAATCATGGTCAACCATGGTCCAATGTCACATTGTGACAAATATGGTGTCAATATGGAAATCAAACATGGTTAACCATGCTTGTTTTAAGGTTTTAAAATTTATCTTAGTGTTTATATACTTTCAGTTTACTATATTAATCCACTGGGTTTAATATTATTCCATTTAGTTTTTAGTATTAATCCCTTGATTTTATTATTATCTTAGGTTTATAATATCAATCCCTTGGGTTTATAATCCTTTATGTTTATAATATCCTACTATGCTTAGGAAGACGTCGTCATGCAATTCCATCTCTAACATGATTCAGAAACCCAAATTGCCAATCATGTACACTGCCACTCCACCGCACCTAACCTCTTGCCACACTTTCCATCACATGTAGTCACACTTGGATTGCCTCACCGCGTTAGTGCACATGCCACATGCTTTAAAAAGGCATAAAATCTCTTCATTCTTCCATCTCATTGCTGCTCCATCAGGTCTCAAGAGCCATCTTTATTATTCCCTAAACCATCATGCCACTACTCTATCTTGCCTTGCGCACCTCAACTGCCCTCCCTGTTGCGTGCTCCCCTTGTTATGTGCCCCACGGTGCGAGCCCCATATTGTGCGTCCTCCCATTGTGTGTCCCTCCCCTTATTATTCTCCTTGCTTGGCCCCCCCTGTTACGTCCTCCCCCATAGCGCACTTCCCTGTTGTGTTCCCCTCCCCTTGTGTTTCTCCCTGCTGCGCACCATATGAGGTGAGCTCCCCTGCTGCACGTCTTTCCTACGCGTCCTCTGATTTCACATTCCCCTACTCTTAGCCCTGTATCTTTTCTCGATAGCCTCTCCATGGCCCCGCGACAATGCCAAAATCCCATCATGGGCAGCCACAGAGGTGTGTTCTCAGGGCGCTATCACTGAGGCCAAGACCAACATCTAGAATCCTTTGAAGGTTCCTCATCAGGAACTCACGAAAGGTGTTACACCAAATTTTGGTCATCTAACCTAATACTATAAGATGGGCCAAAGTACACCATGTAAGACCAATCTTACCCTAAGTAAAATTGCTTTCAATATGAAAAATAACTTAGTAATCCATTATTTATTAAGATGTTTATTGTCTAAACAGGAAAACCCATGAGGAATAATTGAATAAATCATTATTTGTTTGATTTTACTCAAGGGATAATTAGTTAAACAATAGTTTAATTAATATTCCTGAACCCAAAACAGGAAAATTAATTAGATAAATCACTATTTATCTTATTATTTTCTAGGAATAATTATTTAAACCTTATTTAAATAATATTCCTTGTGAAATTTGACCAAATCATTTATAAATAATTGAATAAATCACTATTTACTTAATTATTACTCAACCACATTGCTAAAATAATAAATAAACAATTTATTTATCTATTATTTACAAATAAAGGGATTTGACCAAATTCAAATCATTTTTCCCTCCAACAAATATAATAAAATATCCCATAAAATTTGGATCTAGATTTGGTTAATAATATTTTAATTATGCACCAATATCTAGACTAACTCAATATTTTGTTATAAATAGAAGGGTTTTTCCATTCATTCACTACCTTTTGTTGCCTAAATATCACTCTGGATCTATACTCTTGTTCTGACATTCATCCACCATCATTGTCATATTTTTCTATCTTTTTTCTTGTGAACTCCCCTTGAGTTCCATTTTTGCCTGGCTTTTATACAACATCAAGAGAGAAGGATCGTAGATCTGAAGCACTGAGGACATACAAGAACCCGTCTCATTGAGGGGGATTGGTAACATCTTTTTATGTTCCTTTAGTAGTAGTCATAAATACTAAAATTCTTTAAAAATATTATTGTCTTGTCTATTGGATGCATGGATAAACTCTTTCTTTTATTTGTTCTTTAATGTCTTTTATTGCGTAGACCTGGATTTTGTAGAATTTATCTTGGTCAACTAACTGCAGATCTAAAGAAATTGGGAGCCATATTTGATGTTAGGGTTGTTTTTTATGCACAACTAAAGTGGGTTTTTTTCGTGCGCTTGCGATTAGAATTCACACTAACAATTGGCGACTCCACGAGGGTTTATAATTATGACCAATGTCGTTTTTCCAATCCATGCATGACCAGCTACTTCAACCCCTATGGTTTTTCTTCAGCTTCCTTTTTTACTTTCCTTGATGTTGTTTTTAACCTTTAAAACTATAAAACAATAAAAATTCTAACTTCCATGTGTTTCCGGAGCTATTACGCAGGTGACAGGTATCAGCTGCAACTGAGACGACACTTTTTTCTGAAACCTACTCCCGAGAGTGTCGGAAGTGTAGGTCACACTTTTTGGACCAAAACCTACGACCTCAATCTACAAGATGCAGAA